>JAGXCT010035895.1:25755-37059 GCA_022495035.1 Philopotamus ludificatus | reverse complement strand
TTTTTCGTTATCGTTTGTTTGACATATTCAAGTTAATCGTTTATAATAAAAATTAGATTTTAGTTATATGTAATGTTTGTATATTCTAGTTGTTTATGTATGTTATGTGTATATAAATTCAATATTATGACATTATTTGACATTACAGCAAAGGTTAGACATTACATTGCACACTGATGTCATTATGTTTACACAGAAATTTTATATATTTGCAAATCTTGTATATTTCACTAATTGGTTAGCTATCATTTCATGGATCTACTGACGCAAATGACATGAATATTTTTATAATTGATTGTGTGCCGGATCGGTGTTTATATTTTAAAATGCATTGGGAAATATTGCAAGCACGTGCTTCTATTGCAATTTTATGTCATGCTATTGGAGGATGCTGGGGGGGAAAACGCACTTATAGATCTCCTTGCGCTTGGCGGGCGGAGGCGCCGCAGGTCCGGCCGCGGCCGCCATGCTCCTCTGCCGCCGGGCCAGTGTTGCCACACGCACCCACTACCTGCATGCCAGTGTCAAACCATACACAAAAAAACATATTATTTTTATTAAATATATTAACGCAATTTAATCAATAATAGTACAATATTGATGGGTATCAAATATATAAATCAAATTGTAAATGGATTTAAATTTTATTCAATTTATTACAAATTTATGTATATGATAGCATCATGAAATACATAGATTTTATTCTCTTTTATGATTTCTGTAAAAATATCTAAGCTCACTAAACATAGAAATCAATTATAATCGTAGTGTGATATATGTGTATTAATTTAAGAACAGGTTTAGTTTGTTTTCAATGTCACATATCGCTTTTAATTGAGGACACAACATGAACATTTTGCAACGCAAGTGTTGAACACGGTTTATATCCAAACGAGATTTCAAATTTTTGAATTGAAAATCAATCAAACGCACTTAAATATATCGGTTGGATATAGTTGTCATTGCATATGCAATTATTTGAAGTTTATTTTAAATATTTTCAAATGAGTATAAAACAACAATCAACCAAAGGCAAGCCGCATTCTTGCAGTAACCGCCGCCTTGAATGGTCGCTTCGTCTCTCTTGTTTTTTTATTTTTTCTTGTCGAGGTAACTTGTTTACGTTATTTTGATTAATTGCATTTCATTTTGCATTCGCGACTTAAAACTTTTCATACGGACGAATATCATGTTTCATTGATTTATTCAACACAGAAATTCGATATTGTTGCATGTTATTTTTAACCAGATACATACACACAGTGGAAGTAAATTTTAATTGAGTCGAATCATCATATTTTAGCAATGCATGAGGATTATTAAATGATATCTTGGGAAACATCAACTATGAAACTATCCTCTTATCTCTATATGTTTTAGATAAATATAGTTTATGACCCAGATTTACATTTAGTAAATAACAGTGTCATTAATACTACATAATTGTATATAATGTAGTCTTTATTGTAATTAAATCATCATTCGTGTTGATTTACAACGGGTGACAGTACCTTCTTATATTTTAATTTATCTCTAAAAGACTATTTAGTGAGAGGCTATTTTAGTCGTCTTGTTAGTATTGTTTCTTTAAGAAGAATTCCAACTGTACAAAAAATAGCTTAAACATATTGTCGAGATAGCCATAAAATTAATGTATAAGGATGATTAAAAATTTCAATATAACGAAAAACTTTATTAAAATATCATTATATGTTTCTTTTTTAAAATTCTTAAATTTTTAAACATTTTTTTTATTATCTCAAAAGCTGCTCTTTGATATTTTTACCTGGAAATAATTTACACACCTTCATATAATCATTTGACATTCAAACATATCACAAACATGGGGTCATCATAGGTGAATTTTATAAATACATTCTTACTTAAATAAGAATTCATTTTATTGATAACTGTCGTCAATTATGATGCCGTCTGCTAAATTATATTCTTAACCTTTGACCAAGAGTTATCAACAAGAATATTAAATTTTGTCATTGACGACGGGTACATGTCTACAATGTTCACCTTTTTTTTTATATAAATATGAATAAAATGATCAATTTTTAACCAGTGTTTTATATTTTTTTGTTATATAGATAATATGAATCTTATTAAAAATGGATGGTTCAGTGAAGTGTCGGACTTATGGCCGGGAGAGGCAATGTCTTTGCAGGTTGAGGACATTCTTCATACCGAACGCTCCAAATACCAAGATATAATGGTCCTTCAAACAAAAAGTTACGGAACGGCTTTAATACTCGACGGAGTGATCCAATGCACTCAAAAAGATGAATTTACATATCAGGTACAATCATTAATGCATCTTGTTAATTTAATTAAAGATATGGTAATTTTTAATACGTGGTTATTTTAGGAGATGATATCATTTCTTCCTTTGTGTTGCCACAAAAATCCTAAAAAAGTTCTTATTGTAGGCGGAGGTGATGGCGGAGTCGCCAGAGAAGTCGTAAAACATCCTTTAGTTGAAGAAGTTCATCAGGTAAATGTTTTAATCAACCCAAATTAAATTGAAGAATTCCATAATATTTTAAACGATTATTAATTACAATTGTTGTTGAAAAATCGGTACAAATGTATGTATTATTTTGCAGGTGGAAATAGACGATCGAGTTGTAGAGGTATCTAAAATGTATTTACCTTTTATGGCGGAAGGATTCAACAACAAAAAGCTGAAATTACACATAGGAGACGGATTCGATTACATGAAAAAGTTTAAAAATGAATTTGACGTTATTATAACCGATAGTAGTGACCCTGTCGGACCCGCTGTCAGTTTATTCCAAGAAGATTATTTTAAACTCATGAAGGAAGCTCTGAGGGAGGATGGAATAGTGTGCTCGCAAGGAGGCACCGTCTGGATAAGCCTGGACCAAGTTAAAAATACATTAAATCATTGCAAAAACCAATTTCCTGCCGCCGCATATGCCATAGCAACAGTGCCGACATATCCGACGGGACAAATCGGATTCATTATCGGATCTCTCGATAAGAATTGCAAGTTCAATGAACCGACGAAAACTTTTGATGAGAAAGAACTGGACAACATGAAACTAAGATATTATTCAAGCGAAGTGCACAGAGCTGCGTTTGCATTGCCAAGATTCGCCAAACAGCACTTATACTCTTCATAATAAATTAAATAAAAAAATATTTTATTTTTATGAAAAAATAAATATTTAAAAATATAATAATTATAATTATTTACATATTAATATATGAATTTATCAATTGTTATATAATAAATCGTACTTTTATACAAAGCACTCGCATATAAATTAAGACGTTTTCAACATATATTTCAGACACCATAAGCAAAATCCATTTTTAAGTTTACCATTGGACCTACCGATGATATAAATTTAATAATTACGTTGGAATTTATCCCGATGGGAAATAAAATTTCATTCGTCTTACATGGATGAATCATGTAAAATATATTCATAAGCAACGGATGCTCTTGCTGCGTTAAAATTGAATACATGTCATCTGTGGTATAAAATCTGAAATAAAATTTGATTTTATGATTTAAAATACATTATATAGTTTTTTTTTACTAATTTAGAATCAGCCTATTCTAAGTTTTCAAATAAACTATTAAAAATAATCGAATTATAGTTACTCTTGAAATGAATCGCATTGTTTCCAAACATCTGCAAGTGGTAATTTGGTTCCCGTATTGTCCCATACATTAAAATATAATATTGGCACACAATAGCTCATGCTATAACATATATGATATTCCCAACGCAATGGCGATAGTTTATTGTGTTTATTTGGTAACGTAACTAATTTACGTAAATAGGCACATCCTGGATTTGTGCAGTCACCTTCTAACTTCCAAGAATCGTTGATATTTTCAGATATGCTTAAAATTTGCTTAGCATCTAACACAAATTTCTCCCATGTTAAATTAGATATGATTGCATTATTTTCCTTAAATTAAGAATTAATTAAATTATTATTTAAATTGATGGAGAAGCGTCTGACAAGTGATTTAATAATTAACCATCATTGGATTTTAAAAAGATAAATACGCGTCTGACATTTGCACAAACTGACGTTTAGCATTGTTCGGTATGGCAACATTATCTAATATTTTTATTTCAATAAAAAAATATTATTATAGAGCGTTATTATTTAATAAGACTAGTTGTTTTGTTAAAATATACTAATAAATACGTTTTATCGTATTTTTAACGATCCCCTAACAATCGCTCTCTTTTTATATTATCACATAAGCAAAAGTTATTTTCCCAATTGATGCAATCAATATTTTGATACATATAACCAGTGTTTTTTTATGGAGCGGGAAACACCACATTTTACACGGTGTTTTAATGTTTCAAAAATAATAAAATGATTAAAATGATAAAAAAAGTTAAATGCTGTTAAATTGTTTGTGGCATAAGAAAAACTGTTTTAAATTTCATTTGAAATGTATTTAAATACGACTTTCCTTGCTGAAAATTTTATAATAAGCTCCTGCACATTTTTTAAACAAAAAACACTGGATATTACTAATGAATAAATTTGTTACTTCGGTATTTCTTGTTTTTCCGAATATATATCCTTCATAATATCAAGATAATTGGTAGAAAGATAAATTTGAAATAAAAATACGTATATAGTTTTCTAAGATTTTATTTATCTAATATTAGGGATGTCGTAAAGTGTATATAAATATTCTTGCATAAGTGTTAAAGCAGCAGCAAATTTAAAGCATATTTTACCAAAAAAAAATGCATTCATCCTCCGAAACATACTAAGAAATAAATATGTATTTTTTTTCTGGCAACATTAAAGTGAAAAATTCAAATTATCCGTGCGCCATTTCTGCAATACGCTAGTGTAAATGTAAAACGCGTTTAAGTATATATATATATAACATAAACGTATATAACCGCACACAATCAACTATATATAAGCGAAAAACTTCACAATGAACTCGAAGGTAAAGAATTGGTATAAATTTCAGAAAATCTAAATCATTTATTGAGTAATCTATTTAATATGATTTTATTTAACTAATCGATTGTGTATTAGTGTCGTTTAAGTATATTGTAAATAAAATAACTATATGTAGATATTTATAATTTAATTTGTTATATTTAGTCTAATACAGATGGTAATCATTTAGCTGAGGGGAGAAATAATTGGCTCTGTTGCTTGTGTAAGTTATCCATCTCGTTCAATGTATAGCTTTGGATTAATTAAATAATAATTTTTATTCAGGTAACAAAAAATTTCAATTTAAATTCATGTTGAAACGACACAATTTACGACATACCGATGAAAGACAATTCCAATGTCACATTTGCTATAAATCGTTCCGTATGCAAGCCACTCTGACCCAACACTTCAGTACACATTCATCGGATAGACCTTTTAATTGTAAGGTTTGTTACGTTATCAACACAGTTACATAATAGTGCTATTTATTTAAATAGTTTTACATTAAAATTGATTCAACTGATAATTATAGGTTTGTGGAAAAAAATTTAGTAGATCTTCGAGTCTTATAGCTCATTTTAAAACCCACGATAAAGAAAAACCGTATAAGTGCCACATATGCACTAAAGCCTTTCATCAAAAAGGTATAAATAACTCATTTTTTTGGTTATGTAATTTATATATATTTAACTGCTGAATAAATATTTATTTTTAAAAGGCAATCTTCGCAATCACCTGTTTTCTCACACAAATGAGAGACCATATCAATGTAACGAATGTGGTAGAGGATTTAATCAGCAGTCAAATTTAATCTATCACATAAAAAAGGTATTATGATTATAGATTTTATGAAATATTCGTGGATTATATTAAATAGAATAATAAAACAATCGTTTATCATTGTCGGTTTAAGAAACATCCGGAGATATTAACAAATATGTGTTTAAAAAAGAATACAAGGTAAATTGGGTCGTAGAAAGTCAACTAATTTATAAAATGCTGTCTAAAATTAATATTTTTACAGGGAACAAAGATTGAATGGTGAAAATCATTTCGGTTTTCTCATCGATGCAATTAGGAATGAGTACATGGATCCTGTCCTTAAAAGAAATTCAATTCCATTTGCCATATTATATATAAAAAATCATGTTACTTGTTTGGTGAAACTAATCACGGATAATATGCCGGAAAATAAACACGTGAGCATCTTATATTATGCGAACTAACACACTTTCACTAGACATAGTGAGATTGTCTATTTAATATTAATTATAAATATTTTTAACAGATGCTACTTCCGGTTTGTACGTCGGATATCAGATTACATTCACAAGTTGCACAAAAGAAGGTATTATTTATAATTTTATTAATATTAAAAAAAAAATTAATACATTATTTTATGGTTTAAGAATTTCTTGGATGATGATGAATTTTATATTCAAATTCCTATCGTTGCAATTATCAACTTTGTTAGAATTATGAATAAACAATATATATTTGATGTACAACCACCGCGTAAGTTAGACATTAGAATAATCAGTTATTATCATAATAATAGGTCGTACGGAAAGAAATCTATTATTTTTAACTTTAGCAAAAATATATGCAAAAAAAAAAACGATTATGTGACTTCAATTGTCTCGTGGCTTCTACTTCAACATTGCAGGTCTTGGCACAATTGTTTTAGGTAGCCAGGACTATTGTAGTTAAAAATAATAATCAGTTGCGTTTCCGAAAGGTCCTGGACACCAGGATCACTTGTGATTGATTATAAATAGAACGATTATCCAGTTCAAATGTAAATGTTTGTAAAAATGTGTGCTTCTAAATGATCGGACAGACCTGAACCCTTAGATAGAAAATCAAAAATTGGTGGTAAGAACAGGGATTAGTGACCCTAAAAAATCCGTAGATAAGGTTGCACGAATGATGAATTTCTTCAAAAGAACAATGTAACGGCATCTCCATAATGTTGAGCTTCACAAAAGAGCTGCAAAAAATATCTCAATTAAGCTTAAGTTCCAGAAACAACGCCAATACAATTGAGCTCAACTATTAACCACTTCATGCTCGTTGACGCGTATATGCGTCAAGCAGAAACGGTCCAATTTCCGCGCTCACGCGTATTCGTGTGAAGCCGTGTGCAAAAAATGGACCGAAAAGGGTTGAAAAAAAATATAAAAACATTTTAATTTTTTTAATACTATTATATGCTTCAGATTAAAAGCAAAAAAAAAATACATTTTTTTGTAACGTTTGGGCAAAAATAATTCGGGCATGAAGTGGTTAAAAACTAAAACTGAAGTCTTTTGGAAACACGTATTTATTTCTGACGAAAGCTGATACTGCCAATTTAGTGATATAGGACGAATATGGGTGTGAAGGCGTTCCACAGATTAATTTGGAGTTTTAGAAGATGGATTTATGACATTGTTTGACAACACAATTTAAAATAATCTATTAAATTCGTAAAACAAATATCCGGAAAGACGATCAAAGTCTCCATATTTTGCCTTGGCCTGGACAATCTCCAGATATGAACCCAATAAAAAACGTTCGGCAAGTATTACAAATAAACATGGACAAAATATCCCAAAAACTTGGAAAAAATAAGAATAATGACGTTTTTACCTGAATATCGATCATTAAATAGATACCATGCATAGACGGATCAAGGCACTTCTAGACCAGAAAAGGGGATCAACTAAGTATTGATCACAAAAAAATCTACTAAATCTTAGTTATTATATATATTATTCTTTTAAAGCATCTAAAGTTAAGCTTTACATGAGCCTCATTAGGCCCGTCCTAACATATGGATTTGAATGTCGGGCTTTGACCAAATAAGATGAGCGACAACTGGATATCCTGTAGCAGAGAATTCTGAGGAGTATTTGGAGCCGTATTCGACAACGGGGAATTGCGTATCTGAAGCAACGGGGAGTTGTACCGACTATACAAGAATATACCGGTCATAGCTGTTGCAGAGTGGTCAGACCCCAGTGGACCGGTCACGTTTCAGGAATGTGAGACAGTCAGCCACCGAAAAAGCTTACGGTTAACAAGCCTTACTGTCCCCGGAGTAAAGGAAGACTAAAGCTAGGGTGGTTGGACTGAGTACAGATGGACTGTATCATTGAAACTTACCGGATGATGAAGCGACGTAGCGGCAGATCGGATAAAATGGAGAAGGGTGTAGGGCTCTACAATAGGGCTGTTGTCCCTCTGATGATGAAGCCACTAAAAATATTTGTGCTATTTATCAAGACATATTGAATATCAAGAAATGCCGACGTTGGTTTGAAACATTTAATTCTGATAACATTGATTTAGATGAAGATTAATGAATCTGAAAGAGGACAGTGTAATCAAGAGATTGAAGTGGTTTTAAAAACCGAAATTGAAGCAAAGCCAACGATGACTATCGGCGAATTATCTAATAAGATCGGAGTATCCTGGTCTACTACTCAAAGATGTCTAAAGAATATAGGAAAAACCCCCGGCCAAAACCAATTCAAACCCTGAACGCGTACAGCATCCAAAAAAATTATAGCGTAGTTGAATTGTGATCAACTTAATTGTCTGAGTGTGGGATTATGTCAAAAGATGTCAGATTTAGTGAAAATAATCCTGCATCCTCATGTGGTTGGGGACGACACAAATTTAACAACCTCAGTTGGGACACTTTATTGCATCCAGCATATTCACCAGATCTGGCACCTTCGGATTATCATATGTTCCATTCGACGAAACACTTTTTGAAAGACAAAAAAAATAAAACAGCGAACGATGTAGAACCGGTCATTTCCAGGTATTTTGATTCAAAACGTCCCTATTAATCCTGTAAATTCCAATTGCCCCATCTGAATTAATAAAAACAAAGGTAAACTTTCTGTCGATACCCGTCCTTAAGTCATCAATAGCTTTTGTGGCCTTAGTTGCGTTGAAGCTCTGATCGTTTTTGGGTTTCTCCATTTCACCCTTAATTATAAAAAAGGATTTGTAACAATACAATAAAATAATACCTCGTAAAAATATCCACTTTGTCGTGTTTGGATTAAAACCGGACCCAAAAAAAGAGTGTGCAAAATAATGGATTTCTTTCCAAACAACTGAATATATATGAACATTTCTTCTGTGGATCTTACACTTTTTTATGTATTAATATTTTTCAGATGATATGGAATTACTTTCATCTCAAAAAATAAATATACAATTTTAATAAATAATAATAATAAATTTCCGATCAAAACTTAAGTCAATTTTTGTCAATATTAAAAATGATGAATCACTAAATATTTCAACAAAGATTAGTATTGACAAATAAAATGTTGTTGGTAGAAAAACAACGATACACATCAAAATAATTTATTATTAATTTTTTTTTGTTTTTAAAAACATTCACAGTATAATTAATTGGATATCAGCGAGTCTATATAAATGACATATATTTTAATAGCCCGTTTCTGTCGGGAATTCGTCGATATCGCTCTAATTCACAAACTGTTTATGCATTCATGTAATAAAATCATGATGAAGTTAAAATTGTTATTTTAATTAATATACATATACAAATATTTATAAAAGATATCATATAATTTGAGATAAAGAATATTCTATTGAGATCAATTAGATATTACTCACGAACAACATTCAATCTTAGTTTTGATATTACTCTTAATTACTTAATTTATTTGTCATTTAAGACAGCTCAATAAATTAATAAAAGGGACACATCAAGGGAAACGGGATAATTCATACTGTTTTAAATTCATATATTGAATCTATGAAAAAAGCTCTGGTTATCTGTATAGAAGATTACTTATCGATACTAATACTATACTTTAATAAATAAATAAATATAAAAGGTAGCCTAGAAGGTTTTACAAAAGGGCAGTCTCTTCATTATCTCAAAATAAAGGGTGAACTTGCATCTAGGGATGTGACAATGCATTTTTTACAAAAAAAAGGGGATAATTGTCAGATGTATTATGATAGGGATGGGTGTAATTAAATTAGCGAAAACTTTCTTCGCTGAAACGACGTCAAATGCCCGTCCACATTGATTTTTATATTTTGAATATCCTTAGACGAAAAACATGGGGTTTGAAGACTTGATATTGGGACAAATCGTCAACTTGTTCTGTTCCTTGGACAGATTGTTCATGTCAAATTTAACACTGAAACAAAAATAAATATTGATCAACTGTAATTGGTGCAGTGGATATAAGGTTTTATCACAACTGTATTTTTCATACTTCTCTGTTAGTACTCGAGCTCGGGCTGCTGCCAAATGAGCGTAGTACGTCGGAGTCGGATATGACACTGAGCGTGTGCATCTGCTGTACAAGTGACAAAGATAGTATGCCAAATGCTCCACTTCGTCCTCCTGCATTTCGGAATCATCCCAAATGCAGTGATATTTGGTCGGTCTCGCCGTACCCTGGATAGAGGCGTGAGACAGCTGAAAATGAAATGTTAAATATATGATCCATATTCTTAGCGAGAAATTGATCAGTGCATTTATTTGCCATACCAAATAAAAATCTAACTCTGTTGGATGCGTGATTATACTGTCAACGCAGGTTCCCGCCGGCGCATTTCCTTTTTTATCGGTGAATCTCTGGTCAGTTGGGAAAAATCTAAAACGACAATTCACGTTACGACAAGTATTAAAAATATATATGGGCCCGTCGATAAATAACATTAGTTAACATTACCTGGTGTGATGACGCTTTTGAACGATAAATATTGAAATTTTTGGTGTATAACTGGACTCCAATCCCCGGCAAGCTGCTCTGATTGCGTTCAACTCTGCATTCAATACCTGCAATGTTTGCAATGGAATTAAATAATCATCACTGTGTTCGTTTTTGGAATAAATTTAGTTTCGTGCATAGTATTACCTGTTCAAATTGACCTTCGGAAACTCCATCTCTGAACATAATGATTTTCTGTGGTTTTTGTTTGGTATTTTTGTAGAAATACATTAGTTGATCCTTCATCATGGACGACAAATCGGTGATAATCTCGGTCTGAAATGAGTTTGATTTATGTTTCGAGCAATAAATTGATTCGCATCCTTGAAGATTTTTAGAGATTAACCCTTTGCATTTGCGAATGATTTTGTGCTACGCAAAAGGAAAAAATAACGGGCATTTTAACTTATTTTAGGGTGCCTTCAAGTGTTGCTAGTTAATGATCGCTGTCAACACATATATATTTTTGATGTTGAAGATGCACCACGTTCTGGAAGGCCAGTTGAAGCTGACGAAGATACAATAAAGGCATTAATTGATGCAAACCGGCGAATAACAACTCGTGAGATCGCTG
>JAGXCT010035895.1:0-22159 GCA_022495035.1 Philopotamus ludificatus | reverse complement strand
TATCTTATATAAAAATATAATAATATGTAATCGCTTCACGACTCAAAAAAAAAAAGTCTGAGATGTTAGAATTATTCTGGGCCATTTAAACGTGTTAAAATCAATTGATAATGAGTCAGATAATTAAAGAATGATTTTTCTGGTAAGGTTCGTCATGATTTCATTGATTAGTAGCATCACAACCACTACCGCTAAAAATCTGGTTAATTTAGATGACAAACAGATAAAGATTTGAAGCTTTGATATGAAGTTCTATAGATGGATCATTAAATGTCATAAACGGCCAAAATAAGCAATAAAAGCATTAGGTTGTTGAGGTCTTAGGTTTTTAAGAGAAGAACCATGCTGGCAAACCGGTGTTACTCGGGACTTCAATAGCATATACGGTTAAGATTCCTCTCAAAGAAGACTAAAGTCAAGCTCTACATGAACCTCATCAGGTACGTCTCAACATACGGATCTGAATGTTGGGCTTTGAAAAAAACAAAATGAGAGACAACTGGATATCTTGGATATCAACTGGAGAGAAAGATTCTGAGACAAATTTTTGGAGTCGTATTAGATGACGGGGAGTGGCCGTATCCGAAGCAACAAGGAGCTGACTATACAAGGATATACAGGTCACAGCTGTCATCAGAGTGGCCAGACTCCGGTGAGCCGGTCACGGTTCGAGGATACGGGACAGTTAACCGCTGAAAAGGCTCATGGCTAACAAGCCTTCCTATCCCCAGAATAAAGGAAAACCAAGACTGATGTGGTTGAACTATTTATAATGGGACACTGCATTATTGAAACTTACCGGAGGATGGAGCGACATGTCGTCAGACCGAATAAAGTGGAGAAGGGTGTTGGATGAGGCCAGGAGTCTACAACAGGGCTGTTGTGCCTCTGATAATGATGATGGTGAGGTTTTAAGAGGCTTAGTTTTGATTGTATTCTTTTTATGAGGTGAAGAAGCTAATAGTCCTGAACAGGGGAGAATCATTCTGAGGCTGTTATTTTTACTGTTACTGTTACTGTTGGAGAGGCTGTTACTTGTATCAGATAGATGTGAAATTTTATAGCAAAGAAATACAGGACTAGTTTTGAAATAAAATAAATTATATAATTATAATTAATGGTATCGTGGATTACAAACTACAATTAATTACCTTTACAAATTTCTGATGAGCGGAATGTCTCAACACCACATCCAAACATTGTATAGAACTTTGTGGTGGATCTTTAGAAGTGCCTGTTTTTGTATACCTATAATGTTGAATTAAAAAATTAGACATGTTCAGATGAAATAGAAGAATATAACATCAGCTCTCCAATAACATGGTAGATAGGAATCATATTTTCTTGAGTTTTGAACTCATTATAAAATTGATGTTTCCAGAGAATAAATTGGTACATGGCATCTTTATCCAATAAAGTGTCATTGGGAATGTGTTTTTACATGTTTTTAGGGAACTGCCTGTATTTCAGTATTTATATTGTAAGTAAAGTAAAAAAATTACTGAAACAATCCATTAAGGTCTACCCTGGCTGCATATTTTACTTTGACATCATATTGTGTAGGTTTATCCCTATCATCTTCCATAATTTCAACCTAAGTATTTAATTTTAAATAAATGTTAGTAGTCATATACATGAAAAATGTTAGTAGTCATACAATGATATTAGGTTGTCTAGTCGAAACAGGCATATTTTACACGATAATTTTTTACTATCAGTTGTGTTCTAGTCTTTGGTCGTACAAGAGATATGTTTTGTGTTCTATTCATCAGTCGACATCTGAAGGTGACATCCCGACAAAACTTTTTCTTAAAATATGCCTTTTCCGACTGTAAGAGAAAGTAGTAAATAGAACTCAGCCAATTCAATATTGTACTCACAGAACCCGAAATCTCATGTTGGTTGAACAAGGCTCCAGACGAATATAAATTTTTATTCCCGTCAAAAGCCGGAAAACGACCAGGAAAGAATTTTTTAATGAAGATATTCATAATGACACCCAACAATTTTTTTGGTTTGTCGGGCGAGATATCCACATCATAGTGGATCTAAAAAGAAAATAAAAATATTTTAGATATATATCATAAATATTTTGATGTATATACTGTGAATTGAAAAATACTCACCACTTCATCCAGTTTATTTAGTTTAATTTCCAAATGATTTGTTTCAATAACTGCTTTCTGACCTCGCTTTTCTGTATCACTCTGGGGTTTCCTTCTGGGTATTGAAAAGCCTAGCTTTTCCTTCACAGAAACTTTGGGCGGTGAAATTTGTGCAGTTACTTCGATTGGAGAAACAGGAACAAATTTTGCTTGTATGCCTTGAGCTAATTTTTCTTTTTCAATTTGCTGTGGAGTGAGAACAGCATCTTTTGATTTTTTTTGTTTTTTTTTCCCTTGAGTTGGATTTTCTGTTGCTTGTGTTTTCAATGAACTATCACTCTTGAGAGGTTCAACCAGAGGAGGTAATTGTACTACAAGCGAACCGGCTTCCGGTACTGTTCCAGATGTTTCAGGCTGTCGAACCTCCTGCGGTTGTAAACTGGATTTTATTCCTTTCCCTTTACCTTTTTTTTTACTTTCAAAGGGATTTTCTGAAGGTGCAGTAATACCTTGTAGTACAGTGTCTCCTTTAGTTTCAGCTAGTGAGAGCCCTTGCCCGAGAGCCGGAAACTCTTCTGCAAGTTGGGAAGGTTCGTGGCTACCCGAAGGCTGTTCAGCTTGTTCGATTACTGCCTGTTCAGTTTTGGTTTCTGCGGATGACTGGGCGGCCTTAGAATTTTTTTTGCCACTTCTTTTTTTGGTACGTTTATGGCTCACCTCCCCCGGTAGCGGATCTAGAAATTAATAATATATTATTTATTATAATAATTGTATACTAATTAGTCATAATCATTTGAAATTGCGAAAATTATAACAAATATCATCATTATTTGCCAGCCACGAGACACTCAAGGCCTTACCAGACTCTCAAATGGTAGTCGAGGCCAAAGGAACCTGAGTCTCACACTAAAAGTCTCAGCTAAACCAGTAGGCTTAAGCGCAAGTGACTATGAAAATTTAATTGATTTAATTAGTGACTCTGATTTGATAGAAAAATACAAAGATCAGCCTTTAACCCTTTATAGGACAAAGGCTGAAATTGGTTAATATATTAACCAGTCGCTTTAAGGTCTATATTTCCATGAGCGCCCATAGAAATGTCAACCTTAGTACCGTAATATTTTGTCGAAAAAGTTCTTTGGTTAATTTATTGTTATTGACAATAAGTATTGTAAATAACAATAAAAAAATAAAAAAATCCAAAATAATTAATTTGCCCTATAAAGGGTTAAATGATTTCTAAGCGAGTTTTTCAGACTTTTCAATATATCACCAATATTCAATATATACCCTATATCAAGAAGATATGCAATTCAAGGACACAAAATCATCAAAGTCATTAAATGCTTTATTTATTCATATTTTTAGATTTGAAAATAATTACTAAATAAATAATGAGTTATAATAATAAAAAAATAACTAGTAGGAATTACCCAACCTAAAAAATAAGCCAAGTGTTCCGTTAAGATTTCCGGGTTTGCAAAGTGTTCCATTGGAGAGAAAGTTTGGGAAACCCTGGTCTAGACTATTCTGTCAACAAAAGTCAATCAGAATTCCCTAGAAAGTCACCCATCTGAATACTTATCTGCACAATAACTCTTTATGGTCCGGAGAATATTTAGAAAACCATCTAGGAGTCCACTCATTTTTAAAAAATATGTTCAAAATATATTCTCAACCATCAACTAATGAAAACCTTGTAAAAGTAGTTGATTTGTAGACGTATTAGTTGCAGTAGTATTTATTGTATAGGTGTATATAAAAAAAAAGTTGCGACCCATATGCTACTGTTTACTAACTTACTTGGATGATTTATGATGAAAGTATCGCCAAATATATTATCCTGGTCGTTCGTTAGGTGAGAGGGAAGACAAATCGTGTAAGTGTAAGTAAGACAAAAATGTCCCATTACAATCTCAAATATTATTTATGTCACCATATGTGTGAGATATGAGATGGACATTTTTTTTTTTTTTAAGTAGTGAAGCGATTGCATATTATTATATTTTTTTTATATAAGATACTAATCCACTTTCCCTCATTTCTGAGGATCGTGACCATGTGCATGATTCCCTATCTGCGCTTATTGGCAATTAACTTTAACAATCATAATTTGATTGTAATTACCGCTAAGCTATGAGGGAACTGGAGGAGATAAACATATTTTTTTAAATTTATTTTTTAATAATTAACATGTCAGTTGACATCTTCATGTGAAAGGTCAGACAATAATATTATTACAAATACGTTTTTTTTGGTATGAATTTCGGAGGGTCTAAAAACATATGCTGTATACCCGGCCTTTTGATGAAAGTTTTTATAAAACATAGCATATGTGTTGCCGGACCATAAAGAGTTAATGTCATTAAAATTAAATGATATATATGCATATACATGAAATACGCATGTGCATACATGAAATGCAATAGACTATGGTGAAATCAACAACAATCAATACCAGTGGCGGATTCAGCATATCGCGCAAAAATTTAAAAAAAATTCGTAATAAAAATAATTTATAATTTCGCAGCATTTCCTAAATTAAATTGACAAATATATAATGCCAACTATCCACTACCAATTATTGTTTTATACCCATTAAAGTATGTAAGGGTAGTGAAAATATTTAGAGGGGGGGGAGGGCTCAAATTGAATTGCGCCGCCCAAGTACCAAATCCGCCACTGATCAATACTGATGTTGATTTGCAGCTTTGTGGCAATGAAATATAGACATGCATTATACTTGCAGGAATAATTTTCATATAATATTAACAAGAATTTTGTAATAACAATATGCGTAGTTTGCGTTACCGGTTGTTATATACATATATATATATAAACGTCAATATGTCCGAATTATATTGAGCAAATAATCTTTTATCTTATTATAACGCTTTCATCAGGTCAGCATTGTGCAGGGATCAAAGTCAATTGTCTGGCAGGGGAGGCTTACCCATGGCGAAGTTGTTTTGACGTCCGTAGCCGGCTGACAGCTGCAACAGACTGTCGGCGCCCCTTGTCTATATCCGATATTTCATTTACAAAATTTAAAAACATACAAAATTGTTATTAATATATATTTTAAATTTAATCCTTTGGATGCTTAATTATCGTATTTTGCTAGTTGACCGGAAAATGATAAATTTGACGTATCGGTGGTTAGGGTACCCCAGGCATTTCAAAAGGGGTGGATATTTCATAAAATAAAAACCATTTTTTTTTTCAAAACAAGAATTTTTGAACCCACTAACGATCCGTAATATTAAATTTGACAACCTAAACGATTTTGGTGGCTTAGATGTCAAAAAGCTGTTTGATATATATTTAGCACATATCCTAATCCTTATTTTTATTTAATTTTATTTCAAAACAATGCATGATTGGCAATACAGATCGATCCGGACGGTAGATAAATTATATTTGGGTTTTCATATAATAATTAGTACTTATGAGAGAGGGTTAGAGAATTTTATCAAATCAAAACAGCGTCCATAGAAAAACGATGGGTCATGGTTCCACCGTAAATAAAAATGAAATCTAATTATGTATATTGTTTTGATTTATTGTCAACGCCATCAAATAATACGATTTGTTCGGATTGAATATATTTATTTAATGAGAGTAATAATAAAACATTTAATAGTATTTTTCGTAAAAAACTGTATTTGTAGAAAAATATACATTCATATTATTTATAACATTCAAAGAGTAGTTTTATACGTTTTTTTTCTTCATAGTGATTCGGAGCAGGTACAGGTTGATTGGTTCAAATTTATATACACAACACTTAAAAATTAAACTGAGGAATTTAAAAACATTATTAATGTTAAATATAATATGATATTGTTAATGAAATCACTTAAAATACATTATGAAAAATTCATTCCATTGCCTCATTGATAATAAAATTAAACATAACGATATAAATAAATATGCACAGCATAAACTTAATAACGTAATAACATTTTGCATAACAAGCATTTTTTTATTTTCGATAAACTACATGCCATTATAGTTCGGTCCTCCGCCGCCCTCGGGTACTACCCAATTGATATTTTGTGTTGGGTCTTTGATGTCGCACGTCTTGCAGTGAATACAGTTTTGTGCGTTGATTTGCAAACGCTGACCATCGCCTTGTTCCATCGGCACAAATTCGTATACACCTGGAAAAATAAATAATCTTTTTTATCTTTTATTTGATGATAGATAGCAGTAAATTCCAAATATAATGTACAATAATGCGGTTAAAATTAAAAATGGAGCCAGAGTGTTAATTAAAATCACATTATTTGGTCTGCATTCATCCTTTTCTGGCCAGCCCCTAATATAATTCACCTTGGCAACACTAATACTTAAAATTACCAACCGCACGTTAAAGTGCAATGAAGATATTTTTTAATGGGAAGGTAGTGGGTTTCTCACACTAAGCAGTGTCATAAAAAAATCCTTAAATTTGTAGATTTCGGTGATCATATTTTTTTTTGGTTGAAGTGTTAAAGGCTAATGGATTATCCCTCTTGGAATTGAGAACTTACCATAATTGTATAGTCTGAGAACATTGCATTTAAAAACAAAATCTCTTAAATATTTCGATATGAATAGATAGGTGTTTCTCACTTCTATTTTCGACAATTCTAATGTTTTTGGGGGTAATGCATATATCATTAATATTCGTAAGATTTTTTTTTGTTAAATATAAATTACATTTGACGTAAATATTTTTTTGATATTACAACCCTGACTTTTCAAGAAAGAGATGGCAACACTAGCAAGCACTATTCATGCATCTTTCATTTGAAGCAGCCATCTTTCTTTTTTAAATATAAAATTTATGGAATGGAGATTAAAAGATAGAATAAATCCTTAATGACATTCCATTTCTGAACACTTAGATTGTATGCGTAGCTAATACTTTCATATGTAATTTCATTGCTAAAAGTATCCCTGTATTATTTTAAATAAATATGTTTTTTCTGTATGTAAAGGCAAAAAAACAGTGTAAAATAGAATACGGCTGTATATAAATAAATTAAAAATGTAAAATATATATACCTGCTGGACAAAATCGACCTTCTGGCCCATCGTACGTTTTTAAATTTGTTTCCACGGGCACACTATCGTTTTTGAGCGTTAAATGAGCTGGCTGTTCGGCCTCGTGATTGGTTCCTTATAATACAATTAATCAATATAATAATTGTATACAAATATGATTTAACATCGCACTCCCACATACCTGTTAATGCGACAGATGATAATATATCAAATGTAATTTTGCCATCGGGCTTTGGATAGTCGATGGGAGTGGACGAAGCTGCGGCTTTCAACTTCAAATGATCCGCACCTATAACAAATTAGTTATTATAATAAATAATAATAATTTGCGAAGAATTAATATCAATTACCTCCGTGAGATAGCGTCCATGGTTCGCGTCCCCCTAAAAATGTGGAGATGGCCGAATGAGCAATACCGCCGTAAAGACCCATCGGCGAATGGAATGAGGGACGGCAATTGCGCACGGCCACTAATTCTTTCCAGACCCACGATTCCCGTAATTTCTGTTCATATGCAATCGGCTCGCTTCCGGCCTCGACTCCATTGAATAAACCATCGCAAATAGCTTCGGCAGCGATCATACCTGATATAAATGCACAATTATAAAAAATTGCATTGCAAATTGTTTAAATCAATTTACTGACCGCTTTTTATTGCATTGTGGGTCCCTTTGATCTTAGGAACATTGAGAAAACCGGCACCACAACCAACTAAACAACCACCGGGGAATGTGAGACGCGGAATCGATTGCAATCCACCTTCAGCCAATGCACGAGCACCGTACGCCACACGTTTTCCTCCTAAGATAATTAATTTATATATTAATTCTGTTTTAATATTGAAATATTTATCGGCTTTACCTTCAAACAGCGGTTTAACGGACGGATGCAGTTTAAATCGTTGAAATTCTCTAAACGGACTTAAATACGGATTTGTATAATCTAATCCGACGACAAAACCAACTGCAACTAATGGAGTACCATCCGGTTCGCTCAGATGATAAAGAAAAGAACCACCGTAAGTCCGACGGTCAAGAGGCCAACCGACTGTGTGTTCCACCGTACCCGGCTTATGTTTGCCGGGTTCTACTTCCCATAATTCTTTGATTCCTAATCCGTATGTCTGGGGTTCTGCCTTCGCTCTTAATCCTAACTGGTTGATAACTTGTTTCGTCAAATGTCCGTGACATCCTAAAAACAAATATTATAATAAATAAACAGTTCTGGTAAAAAAAAAATGAATATTAAACCGTTAATATCACATCACTAAAAACCTTTTTTTGGAAACATATGAAAAATCTCAATTTAAATTTTGAAACTGTGCAGAGACAATTGAGGGAACATGGGTTAATGGGATGTTAACTTTAAAATAGGTATTTCTTATGAAAATGAAGAGCACTCGATTTCAGTGGAATGAATTTTATGGAAATTTATCTGAATATGCTTAAACTTTCAATTTATTTAACCTAGCCGTGCCGATGGGGTCTGTACTCCGTAAAATCGAGTTCTTCGAGTGAAGCCATGCTAGTGACACGTGCCGAGAGAACTCTGAGACGGCGGCGTGTCCTCAGTCTGCGGTGGGACATCGCCGAGAACGTTTCATATTGATTAGTGAGAGAATATAGTGTTTCATTGAAAAACAATCCATTCATTTTTAGGCACCAATAACGGTAAAAACTAATACCCTCATAAATTTGGTCACAATATCCCGAATTATTAGAGACCTTATATTTAGAGACGTATTAAAGACCTTTGTATTTTCAAAAAATTCAATTAACAAAGACCGATCAAGCAAAAATGAGATTTTATAGCTGTTATTCATTTATACAGTGCTATATATTATTATATTGAGTTTTATTTAATAATAATTTGTACCTTCTGCGAATACAGTGCATTTTGCATGCAACTCCATGCCACGTTCAAACATATCTCTAGGACTTCCGTCTTTAGCGATACCAACGTCAGCTGTAGCGACTCCTTTCAATATTTTCTTATCTCTGTTATCCTCCCATAAGAGTTCAGAGCCAGCAGTTCCTGTATATATTTCAACGCCGGCAGCTTCAGCCTGCTCGCCCAACCATGCGACAAGGCGACCGAGTCTTACAATATAATTTCCGTGATTCCAAATCGGTAGTCCTGATTAAATATCAAATATTTAATAGAATAATAATTGATATATATTAATTAAATTATGTTACCTGGAAACACCGGTAATGGAATACGGCCATTGGCGGTGAGAAATCCGAATCGATCAGCGGCGACGGGGGTGTTGAGCGGTGCACCTAGATCTTTATAATTTGGAAAAAGTTCTATGAGACCTTTCGGATCTATGACTGCTCCGGAAAGGGTGTGGCCGCCTAATTCGGAAGCTTTTTCGACGACAACTACTCTAACTTCCTGTGTGCAATATAATAATTTAATTAATGAATTGATGAATTATTATTTAAGATGCAATTCAATACCTGCTCTTTTTCCGCTGCCAATTGTTTGGCACGGATAGCTGCTGATAACCCAGCTGGCCCCCCTCCGATGATGAGTAGATCTGTTTCATCCACCGCACGTTCCATGTCGACATCTAAAACAATAATAATATAAAAAAGATTAATAATTACTTCATTAGATGACTATTTTTTCATCAATTTTGAAGATCCATGATTTACCTTTCCATCGGGGATCCTTATCTCTCGGATGAATTGTGTAATGAGTAGTTATGCGTGGAGCAACATCTGAAAATTGACGATGTCCACATCTCTGCAATACTGAAAAAATACACGTTTTGAAAAATGATTTAAATTATATAATTTTTTTATTTAATAAGAAATGCAATAATTTATTCTTACTTATCGATGTCTAGACCAAATAAATCATTAAAACCCTATTTTAAATTAATCCTTTAATAAAATTAATTGATACAGTTCTTCAGATAATAAAACCAATCTAATGTCAATCATTATATGGAAATAGATATCAAATAATCATATTATCATATAGCCAGTGTAAAAAATGATATTCATAGTCAAGTCCAAATAAAATCTTTGGACATCAAAGTGTCAACATAAAATTCTAATTCAGTCAGGCAAAATAGTTTATCTCAATATAAAGAGCTAGCAGCTAAAATTATCTCAATATTTGAACTTTGGACTGACTGATGTTAAAAATATTAACACTGTTATATACATATAAAATATGTTTACAGATTTATGATATTTACTAAGTTACGATTATAAAATACGGCTTTTGACAACTTACGTAAATTTAATTAATCTCTTTTTTAATGCGAATTCAAACAATTTGCGCAAAAAAAACATTTTTTACGCTTTATATATGAATAGAAATATGTATTGTTAAATTATTTCATAAATATGCGTGACACTCTAATCAGCTGGACACGCGTCACAGATGGTTTAGACAAGTAATGTAAACATGGCATGTAGTTGCGATTAATAAAAGAGTGTGATTGGAATGACCGATTTCTGGAGAAAAGGAAAGAAGTTTGAACCTGCCCCGGCCGCACGTGCCGCCCTCATGCTGATCAGCGCAGCTCTAGCTACCGATGACCTACTGAACCCACTTGCCTAACTGAACTGACAGTTCGATCGGAGTTGCCATAAATTCGATTTAACAAATTTATATCAATCATGGGCACTCCTTCTCAATAATTATATTTAATCATGTATTGAACATAAGTATTTTTCAATTAAAATTTGAATTTCTCTTTTAAATACATATCAACAACAAATAAAGAGAAAAATTATATTCGAATGTTTTTAATTACAATCACAAAAAATTCTGCCTAAAATAATACAATCAGATGTCTGTAAATTTTAATAAAAAAGTAAGATATAGAGCTTTTTTTAAATGTATGTAATCGGCATCGAAAACTCTAATACATTTAAATCTAAAATGATACCTACTAAAATATGTGACTAAAAAATGGCAGATTTATAAAATTCTAGGTACATATAACTATTAATCGATAATGTTTACAAAGTAGATTAGGATTAGCAATATCAAGTTTTTGGTTACATATTTTATTCCAGATTTACATCAAATGTTTCGTATCATTATTTACAATATTAATTTCGTTCCTTAGCTATAATTAAGTTTTTCATTTATTATTTTATCAGAAATGTATGTATTATTAGTTTAAACAATTGTTGTTTAATTTTATTAAAATCACTTACAGTTGGATTAAAAATAAAAATCAGAAATATTAAATTATTATTGTATACTTAATATTTTTTTTATTTTATTAAATATAAATTAAATAAACCATTTGTTTTGTCTGAATATTTTATTAAAGAGATCTGTCGTTTTGTTATAATATTTACCAAATATTTTTTATTATATTTCAACAAGTTAAATAAAGTTGGCGGCAGTGTTTGCGGTTGGCAACCCCGTCATAACCTCCACGCTTCTTTCTTTCCCCGCTCGCAGCCATGGCGACGTCTATATCTAAGAAGCGCAAGGTGAGCGCCGACTCTAGGCCTCCGTTGGGGGTTCACCAGACCCATAGGGTTCTTGCGGGCTCCGCCATATCGTCTACCGCTTTCCGCGTCGTTTCTGGGGACTGATGTGAGCGGATGGCGGCTGCCGGTCCTATTGAGCTCATCATCTGACAGCCAGACATGTTCCATTTTAAATTAAATAATCGGGAATGCCCTTTAAATTAAATTTTGTGACTATAACAACTTTTAAATCTCAACTGAATACTTATACTTATAAACGTCAACCCTAACTTCATCTAAATTCGCAATAACGTGTTGTATTATTGAATTCGAGGTTAATCATAATTGTTATGGAACTGTTTTTAGTACAACTGATATTTGCATATGTGTGATTGCATTTTTAATTGGGAAGTAAACGCCGATGACATAAACTCGATATGTTTCCGCGTGATCTTGTGTAATTTTATGAATCTTGTCCAAATTAATTTATTCACCCCTGCCATACTTCGAAATAGTGTGAAAAATTAAACAATAAACAAAACTTAGTTGTTCAATATTGTTAAAGTGTTTTTTTAGCGGTAGATCGGACTTTGGTTGTAACTATAGTCTTAATAATACTTGAAACCATGTGAAAGTATCGGCTAAGCTAACTCAACGTGTCATTTCATATGTTTAATCGTATTTTTTCTATTTTAGTTCGTTGGAGATGGAGTGTTCAATGCAGAACTCAACGAGTTTCTGACGAGAGAGTTGGCCGAAGATGGCTACTCAGGTGTGGAGGTGCGCGTCACTCCCAACCGCACAGAGATCATCATCATGGCAACCCGCACCCAGAACGTTCTCGGGGAAAAGGGACGTCGCATCCGCGAGTTGACATCTGTCGTGCAAAAGCGTTTCAGCTTCCCGGAGGGATCCGTCGAGTTGTACGCTGAAAAAGTGCCGACCCGTGGATTGTGCGCCATCGCCCAAGCCGAATCACTCAGATACAAGCTTGTCGGAGGTTATTATCTATTCGTATTCATTTGAATTGGTTCACATTTAGCAGAGATTGTGTTACTGTAGTGTAATTCAAATCTAAGATAGTGTGATAGATTAAATTCGTATCGATTTGGGAAATTTGTCGAATCCATCGATACTTTCCCAGTGTAGATTCGAAACAATGACATTAATTATTTTGTAAATATCTTTAATAACGAAAGTATCAGATGTAATTGTTTATTTATATATTTTTAGGTTTGGCCGTCCGTCGTGCGTGTTACGGTGTGTTGAGATTCATCATGGAATCTGGAGCTCTCGGATGCGAAGTAGTCGTATCAGGAAAGCTCCGTGGTCAACGTGCCAAGAGCATGAAGTTCGTTGACGGTGTTATGATTCACTCCGGTGATCCGTGCCTAGAATACGTGGATACAGCCACAAGACACGTGTTGCTGCGACAGGGTGTCCTCGGAATTAAGGTAATTTATACATCATATGTATTAATTACACATTTCCACACATACACAGAGATCAGTCGACATGAATTATGCTGATCTAATAATGGTGTGGTAAATAAATTACCATTTTAGCCTAAAATAATGGATTTTTTTCTCTATTTTCATGATAAAATGGTGAACAAAATCTAATTACTTTTTAGTTTTATTTGCTAATTCAGATAGTAACAGATACACTCATTTTTATTCGTCATTGATTTGTCTTATGCATGGTTATTTTTTTTTTATTATAGGTCAAAATCATGTTGCAACATGACCCGCTCGGCAAAAATGGACCAAAGAGGCCTTTACCTAAAAATGTAACAGTACCGGAGCCTAAAGAAGAAATCTTACCTCTATTCCCTACAAGTGATCCTAAGGATTTGCCAGGAACGGCCCCACTGCCTGTCCCCGTTATGTAAACGATAGGCACTTTATTTTATATTAAATAAAAATAAACATCTAAAACTCGACATTTTTTTTGTTTATAATCGTGAATCGCTTTAACAATTCATATCCTATTCACAAAAATATAATCCTTAATTTGTTCCTTATAAATACAACTTAAATTTTCATTTAAAGTATTATTTTCTCAAAAAAAATGTTGATTTTATCCAAAACTTACGAATATCTCACTGCTGAGTATTTCAAATGATCATTATCTAATTTATGAACTGAGTTTCTATACAGTTTTTATACAGCACTTTTTTTTATTAAATAATTTGAATGATTTATATTCAAATCTATATACAGCAAAATCCAGATCTATTGTTTTTGCATTCATTTTTATATGTTTAAAGTCCCAGTCTAATGTTAAATAATACATCATTTCCCGATATATCATCTTGAAATCATGATCTCGTGATGTCATTTTATGCCGGGATAGTACCTTGAGCCGTTTCCCAACACATTACCATTCCATACAAACTCACCCTGTCCTTCAGGTCCCAGGTCGTAGACACGAGGAAACTCGTTCGGATAGAAACAATGCCAATGTCGCTAAGGCATGGATGTTGATCTGCCGGGCCTTGTTCGTTCGTAATGCTAGTGGATCAAACTGCACCAGTATTATATAGCCAACTACTCAGTGTGCTCCAAAAGGACGAAGGCTACTTCAACAACGACGAGCATGCGGTGAATGGCAAAGTAAAAGCCATATGAAATAATCATTTGTTACAGAACGTTGGATTGTACTGTAATGTTCTACGAACTAAAATGAAGTTTAGCACGGTTTCTAAATTCCTTTAGCCATAATTAGTGTATCTCCGTAAAACTACGGAGGAAATGTATTGATTGATTATTAATTGTTGTAATAGTTAGACTCGCGACCATGTTCTGTACCCAAGTAGGTATTACATTATCATTTTCCTACATCACTTTCAGAGGGTTACTGGAAATAATATTTTTCCACTGTTTAATATTTGTATTATTTTCTAATTATCTGTTAATTAATCCGCAGTAAATAATCCAGCAAATCTATGACAGAACATTTGGATGTGTTAATCCTGGCTAAGAAGTTGAAACTGGTTTGTTTCTTGGAAAGCCTTTGCTTTTTTCTTCTCGTTCTATCATAAATCATGCATTTCTCATCTCTGATTACAATTCGCTGCAAAAAACGGTTGAGATTTTTTACTCGCAAACAAAAATCTGTACGTATCCTTCCGTTATTCTTTGTTATGCTCGCCCAGTACATGTGGCATCCAAATATCCATCCTGCTTACTTTACCGTTGCGTTACCAAGACGCCTTGGGTCCCCGAGACATGGACACGAAAGGGGAGCCCTCACGTCACATGTGACACTCAGGTTCCATTGGCCTCGACTGCCATTCGAGAGTTTAGTAGGGCCCACGCCCTCAGCGAGTGAGAGCCTTGTGGCTGACAAATGATAATGAGGATATATGTATATGTGAAAAACATAATCGAAGGGAATGACATCCCGCTATCATACAAAGTGTTTGGACTCCGTCCTCCAGTTCCCAGGCCGTAGTGGCAACCGACGTAAACCCGTTCGGATGGAAGCAATGCCACACCCGGCGGCTGTTTTAAACTATCGTTAAGGCGATGCCGGCCCAAAGAGAGGCCTACCCCTCCGTAAGGCTAGTGGATGAAACTGCACCAGGATTACGTAGTCAACTAACGTTGTTCTTAGCGCGTTCCTAAATGTCGGAGGAAACTCCAACGACGAGCACGCGAAGAATGGCAAAGTAAAAGCCATACGAAATCATCATCACCGATGTGTTTTGTAATGTTCATGTATTGTCGATGGTGAAGATGCGAATGTTTGATAATTCTTCGATAGTATGGCGAGAATTAGGATTAAATTCAAGATTTCATCATGTCGTTGTTGAACTTCTACCTGAGAACATGAAAAATAAAATTGACGCCTTTGAAATGTGGTGCTGGCGACACCTGCTGAGAATACCGTGGACCACTAAACGCAAGAACTACAAAGCTGACCGACTTTCTGCCATATGTCTCCAAAGGATTCTTCAATACTTTGGGCATCTCGCTAGAGGAAACAATAGCTTGGAGGAGCTCATCGTGCTTGGAAACGTAGCACAAGGACACAAAGGGAAGGTGCAGGGCACTCACCAGCTGGAGCGTGAGGACCGCCACAGACTCCACCGTAGTAGCTGTGATGTGAGATGCGGAATGCAGAGGATCCTAGAAAGTCTAATTCGGAACAAGAACAAAAGTTACGTTTTTGCTGGAACGGAGTGTGAAGTTTTCTTCCGATTTATTTTTAAATGTTATAAAACATCAAATGAATCAGGTAATAAAAGAGGTAATAAGTTTTATTGGTATAATATGTGGTCAAGAGTTCAACTCTTCTTATTGGTAACCTAACTTATGCTAACGTAATTCGATACATTGCTATAAACATATAATATAATATCACAATATCAATAAGTACATACTTAATTGTTAACGGAATGAATTATCATTGAACCGACGACGCTCTAATATTCAGCAAAAAATATAAATATAAATGGCATTATTACGATGAAGTTATTCACGAGTTTAATGCAATCAAATAAAAATATCAATTGAGATTTATGTAACTGTAAATATATGAAAACATAATGTCGGTGAGTTATAAAAGAGAAATGTTACATAAACGCAAATAATAATTTTATCTCGATATATGGCACATTATATATTTTTAAGGGTCCGAATGATATTTTCACCCATTACATACACAGTAAACGAGCCCCGATAAAATAAATCGTAATGAACTTAAATACGTAAAGAACTAAATCATTGTGCAAAATGTTTTTTTTTTTTCGATTAAAATTTTCTCGATGTTAATAATTCGATTTACGACGAGCTCTTGTAACAGAACTCGTTTACGCATAGGCGTTTTACTCTGTGTACGAAATATATTTCAATCAAATAATTATTGTAAAATAATATCTAGAATTTAGTGATATATGTGCCGTTTTCGGTGTTGTTCATATTGTCCTTGCTATACTGGCGTTCGAGCGTCGATAACTTAATCTCACGATTCATCTTCTGCGGTTGCTTCTTATCGTTTGAAAAATTAATGAATACCTAAAAAAAAATAATCGAGTGAATAAACGTTTCATATAAATCGATATTTATCAAATGAAATATTATTACTTGATCTAACGAGCTCTGATTGACACTGTAATCGACTATATCCAGTTTACTATGAATCATAGTTAATCCCAAAAATATATCGCTCAGCATGGTTTTAACCGCTTTCGATGTCGATTTAGCTTCGTTATCGTTTGACGTGACGTCCGGTCGAGCGACGGGTATTAGGAACTGTGTCGTACAATAATGCGAATTCTGCACAAGCGTACTCGGAAACATTTCGCATACGCTTTGTATCAATTGAGCCTTTTGATTCGGAGAACTGAGACGTACGGAAACCAAATAACCTCCTCCGTATCTAAAAAAAAAAAAAATTTAATCGCTGCATACAAAATCAATTACGAACCGCTCGATAAATACCTGTATTTCAAATAATTCGGAGGTCCTAGGGCTAAAAATCTTCCTAACGAAGTTACCGCTACTACTTGACAGAGCGATTCGCATTCAATGAGACTGTGCGAGCTTAACAATATGCATCTTCCGGCTTTGATCGCCTTTTTTACCGCCAACGCCACATTGTAACGGGCGCCCGGATCCATTCCGCTAAAAAATATAGATTTGTCAATAAATGAATAGAATAGAAACGGAATATAAAAATAATAAAATTACCTCGTCGGTTCGTCGAGTAGAACGATGGGCGAATTTCCCATGAGCGCTATCGCCGTGCACAGCTTACGTTTGTTACCACCGCTCAACGCCTTCGAACGCAAATGTACGTATTTCGATAAATCAAATTCTTCCACCATCTGATTGATCATCTGTAAATTTTTATTATCGTTAAAGCAACGGAATCGATCGATTTACAAAATTATTAATCGTCGATATGTTACCATGGCTTCGTTTTGTAATCCACGTAATCTACAATAGAATTCTAGATGTTCATTAATCGTCAAGAGCTGGTCCAAAGCATCTGCTTGCGGACAGTATGCTAAAATAAAAAAAATGCATTATATAATAATTACGTTGCAACGTAACTATTCCGATATCGTCTCCGAGAGACGATAACTTTCAATTTCTGTAATCCATCACTTTGATTAGAACAGATAGAGTCCATACATTTTAAATCGGTTAGTTATTGTACGCCATTTTGAATAATATGAATTTAATCATTCATTTGTTTTTTTTTTCATCATAAGTGTGGTTTGAAAATTTGTGTTGAATATTGGGCGACTGAGTTAGTAACCATTCTAATAATTAAGTAAATTATCTTGTAATTTTCGTTAATAAATCTCCATCAAAATATTTTTGGAGTCAGATATTATATTCGTCCTATTCCCATCTCAAACATAACCTCTTCATATTTTTGTATGAAGAACTTAAATTTAATTCTTAAAACGGACGATTTAATACCGCATTACAATGATAATATGTGATTGTTCAGTCCGGGAATGTTTTCTGAAGTTCTGTTCAGGGGTTTGGGCTTAAATTGAAGAAACAATATTTTATATCACGATCCTAATATTATTGTTATTGTTTACCTATAGATCCATTACTCAATTCACGATGAGAGACCGATTTTCCGTTGATAAATATTTGTCCGTTACTCGGCCTCAATTCCCCGGTCAGCATTTTGAAAGTGGTTGATTTTCCGGCACCATTGACTCCGAGGAGTCCGAAACACTGAAAAATCATTTATTATATGTAAGACATTAAAACGGAGCTCGTTTTAAATTGAAAAATATATTTACTTGACCGGATTTGACGCCGAACGTCAAATTTTCGACGGCCACTCTGCTATCGAGCACTCCGCTGTAGACTTTTCTCAACGATAGCGTTTGCAACACGTCGTTATTATCAGCCCTCGTTAATACATTGTTGACTTTTTCCATTTGGAATGCGGATTTATTGTAATTATTTAAAACTGGACCGTAAGACGCCTTCAAAGTGGACAATTCAATTCTATATCGTTCAGTCGCGACATCACAATCCTCCATATCGGCGTCCAGAGAACTCTGAGTTTTTTTCTGGAATCTACACAACACATTTATAATATTATCTTATTGAAAATGTTTAATTTTGCAGATACGTACATAACGAAGATTTTATCGAATAAGTCGTATTCGTATGCAATATTGATGGAGAAGAATACGACGGTCATCAGCGTTAACATGAGATAGTGAAGTCCCATGAGCTCCCATCCCAACGGAGAGAGATACGTGTCCATTCCGAATCTCGCCAGGACACTCGCCTGAATGCTGTTCTTTGATATTTCCAGCAGACCATCGCCGAGTGCGAATTGAGGTAATATTAAAAATATTTTATGTAACATCCATCGTATATCATCGACGTACTGAAAAATATTACGTTACCGTTACGATCGTGTATTATCTAAATTGATTTAATATATATGTGAATGCTTACGTCTGATTTTGATAACACGTCGATGATCAATAAAATCGCTAATCCCGTCACCCCAATGAATACGTTAAAACAAAAAATTATCATATTGGCGAGACTCGCATCGTTGAAAAATTTCTCAAAGATGTGCGTTAACGACGAACATGAAAATCTGAAAAATATTTGTCGTTGAATAACGTTTCGATTATTCATTTTAATAATATTTATTTACCCGTAGAGAAGAAGTAGGAGCGAGATTGCTTGTAAATTCTCACGCGTTACGTACACCGGCAGACTGAATATTTGAAAAACGCAAATCGACAAAATAATCGCCACGATAATGATCTGAAATTACGAACGAATTAAAGCATTTATTAAATATGCGACGTTTTTAAATTTGTAAAATTACCAGGGTGTCCCATAACAGTGAGCTTATCCAGTAAATGAACGGTGATACGCCGCTAAGCATTTGCAGCCTCTTTTCTTGACTGGTTCTCTCTTTAACTAAATATATCGATCCGGCTGCCGGTATGAGACTGTATCCGATCAGCAACATGATCGATACGCCGACATCGGCTATGTGTTGCAAGCTGAAATGATATGATTAATTTAACGCTAATGAATCTAAATGTAATTAAATAAATTTTGCATACAGTGTAGATTTGCTGAGTTGTTCTTTCGACAATTTGAATGGATGATTGAACGTTGTAATACTGCTATTGTTCGTAATCTGCCTTAAAATGCCGTTGCTTATACCGTTAACGTATGCGGGCATGGAATGATATCCTTTATTATTATACCACGCAGTGAAAGCGGTTCGATTATCGTCCAAGGGAGAAGCACTCCAGCCTCCGTATCTGAATTAATCGAAATGAAAATATATTTGCTAATTACGAAGCTATATTAATTATGATTAAAAATTAGACGATACCGTTTTTCGATGAAGTTATCTTCAGTGTTAATGATCCACTCAATTAATTGATTGACGGAAGGCAATATAGTAATTTCATTTTCTGGCAGGACGGAATTTTTCGTTATGTTCGAAAAATCAACGCATTTTTGATCCCCATCTATGCACTCGCAGCTTCGTGTATTCTGAAAAATATTAATTATATTTTATATTTTGATTTTTTACATCCAAATTTAATTACGACATACCTCCGTCCAATATTGTTTAATCCGATTATTTTCCTTGATCGATTTCTCCATAATTCCTTGTAAAATATTTTTACCCCACTGACTAACGTTGTCGTATTTCGACGTGCTAAATAATTCAATATGACGTATACATTTTTCTATAATCGATGATTTCAAATAAAAATTAAAATATAAAAACCTTATGAATTCAGTTGAAAATTCATTATACAACCGAGGCGATAAATTGACAGGAGTTTCACCTTCTCCCGGAGGTCTTATGAGCGAGAATCCCATAGCCAGAGCTACGAATACGGCCGGTAAAATCAACGTGATTATCAGCGTGCGATAATTGCGTCTATAATGAAGAAAACGTTTACGCAGCAATGCATTCATTTGCTGAAAATTCGATCCTTTCGCTCTTTCATCTTGTGATATAAGAGAAAAATCTGATTTTTCAAATGCGTGCTTTGGCTGAAAATCTATAAAGCATTCATATTGTAAAACGATAACAAAAAATGCTATAAAATCAATATTTTTTTACCGATATTTGATATTGACGATGTTGATGAATTGCTATTCGAAATATTAATCTCGTTTAGTTCGGGTTTCAATCGGTTCTGAGTCTTTATCTCAGAATCGTCATCGTTCTCTTCGCTTTGGCAAATGTTTAAAAACACTTGCTCCAAACTAGTGCAATCCATGGATATGTTTGCATATTTTAATATCGGTTTTAGTTCTTCCAACTGTTTAACCACTTTTGTATAACTGAAATAATTATAATACATATTAAATAATCGTATTTTACGATTCGGCTACGGCAAACTTACTCGTTTTGTTGGCCGATATCGTCCAAGAACGGCAGGTTTATTGATATGACACTCCCCGATACGTTATCGACGTTGGCATTTGGAACGCTCCCCGCGACCACGTGTAACAAATCTTTGGCATTTTTCTGCATTTCGTTTTCAATCGTATTCAAATTCATATTATCGGCATCTTCGTATTTCGTAATCAAATTATTGATATTTTGTTTGTTCTTATCCTGGGAAACTTTTTCATTTTCCGTTTGCATCAACGCCCCGTTGAAAATATTGATGTTTTTATTCACAGCCATCTGAGGATATGTCACCGATAATTTATAACCGTGTCCGTATTGATGTTTCAGTGCCAACGGAGAACTGCTGTTTAGAATTTTACCCTGAAACCGATGATAACACGTTATTGAATAATATATTTCTTATATCTCGGTATAATTACGTACCTTATGCATAATTATGAGTGTATCACTGAGCAATTCGGCTTCATCCAAATGATGAGTAGTGAGTAAGATCGTACGATTTTGTTTCAGTCCGACAATCAAAGACCAAATATCTCTTCTGGCGACAGGATCGACGCCGCTCGAAGGTTCATCCAATACCTAAAAATAAAAATTGTATTTTATTCATGTACATACTTATCTATTTGAAATAATTAACCATTAACCAACCACTAAATGAGGATTGGCGATGAAAGCTAATCCGACTGAAAGTCGTCTTCTTAAGCCCCCTGACAATCTGTGTACTGGCTCGAGTGATAGACTTCCCAATCCCATTATGTCTATCATACTAAAAACATAAAATTCGTAATTAAACAGTAATTTATGCATTGTTTAATTACTTTAATTACCTTTCGACGTCGTATTTCACTTCGCTATATGTAGCACCAGTCTTTAACTGAGCGTAATAGATTAGATGTTCTCTCGATGTCATCAATTCAATCAGTACATCGTTCTGGGGACATAATCCGATATGATTTTTCAATACGTACTTTTCGTTATGCGATTGTGTATCGTCTTTGGCTAATTTATTAATGGATATTTTACCGGAGTTCGGTTTAACGATGCCCATGAGGATCTTACTGCAATGTTAATTTTTCATAATAAATACATGTTATATTAGAATATTAACTTATTTATTACATTAGAGTAGTTTTTCCGGCGCCGTTATGACCGAGC
>JAGXCT010035894.1:48046-65783 GCA_022495035.1 Philopotamus ludificatus | reverse complement strand
AAAATTCTAATTTAACCTTGAAAATATTGCGTTTTGTAAAATGAACGCTATAGAAAAAACCGCCGCAAACGCTATAGAAAAAAACGCTAAAAGTGAATGCTATAGGAGGGTTGACTGTATATGACAAAAATGAAAGCAAGAAATGTTTACTCTGTGCTCAGGACATGATCTCAAATAAATCTCGTTAATTTTTTTGTAGAGCGTCGACGCATACGGACAAGCGATCGAAGCGGTCCTCATCAAGTATGGCAAGAGCATCGTCAACCAACAGTTCATTCTGAATAGATTAGCACAGGCCGCCATGGACTCGTACACAATGGTCGTCGTCTTGTCCAGAGCGACCCGCACCATCAATCTCGGACTCCCATCGGCCGACCACGAAACTCTGATGACCCAATCCTACTGCCTCGAGGTATATCAATTATTAAAATGCATATTAAATCGTATTTCATATTAATTCAATGCTTTATTTAGGCGTCTGAACGCGTTACGAGGAATCTTAAGGAAATATCAAACGAGAAGTACTTGGATCTGTATAAAAAATTAGAGAACGTATCCAAAAACGTCTGCACGAGTGAGGGCGTCGTCCAAGCCAATCCGTTGAACCTGTAGATTTAATTTTTTAATTTAGATGTATGCTAGACCGAAGCTTAATTTTTCTCGTTAGCTTCATTTCGAGGCGAAAAATTAGTAATCGGTCCGCATTCTATAATTATACGAATCCAAAATTTAAGATAAATCTGTATATATATATAAAATCAATTGCACAACGTCGGAATACCTCATACCCGTTAACGTATTAAACTTGATTTTTACGAGATTTGATACGATCTGACCTCGTATATAGATTTAATTATATTCTTATCACATATTGTTGAACAATATTCGCTTTTGTAATCATTATTCATATCAATACTCAATGAAAAAATTGTCATAAAATTATTCGACGATTCATAAGCAATAAAATTAGCGTAATAATGTATTTATTTTTTTTATAAGGGTGATTTTGATTGAAATACACGTATATTTTTTTTAAATATTATTTTATTTATTTTCTCAATATATCAATGACATACATCTATATCACAAAATAATGGTTATCAATAACACGGTAAATATATATATATATATATTTAATTTTAGGCCCGCAAGATAAAAACGTTAAAGTTGAGTTGAGTTAGACGGGAGTAAAAATTTCAAAATACACACACGCACACACCGTTGTTCGGCATCCGATTAAACTACGTCGTACAATACGACTCACTCTCAACATAATACTTATCTTACGCGATATACAATTGATAAAATATACAATAAATAAAAAATTAACGTCGAATAAAACTATATATTACGAGACAAACGGCGATATTTCAATATCGACTCTATTACTGGCGTGAATATTATAGCTTATTTAAATAAAATATATATAGCAGCCTACCGACTCAAATTAAATATTGCAATTTTGTTCAACGAATGTGTTTTTAACTAATTGTTCAGCTACTCGACGAAGAAAACGATAAAAACAACAAAAACTTCTATAACATTCGCTCGTATTAATTCAGTCAAAAAATCATTAACATTAAATATACACGTTAAAATGATTGTGGCATTTTGTTTTAGAAACAAAGACTAGCTCTTCACACTGACATTTCATTCGTACATTCGTCTAAACGTTAACCGCATACTAACGACGGAACGATATAATCGATCGTCGTGAATAAAGTGCGAAATTATAGCGGCTCAGGACCGTAGAATCATCGGAAACGAGAATACATAAGGTAAAGCGATAAAAAACGTTTTTTTATTGATAACGACACTAAAATCTCGGTGAAAGAATCGAATTCCATGAGATCGATAGACAGTGGCTATCTCTGATTGACCCGGAGACATTATCATAAGCGCATTATATTTTATTGATAGACATCTGATCGTCTACATCAGTGCTCCGCATTATTTTATCATCCACGGCACATTGTTTTACTGATATTACGTGCCATTAATATTTAATAAACATCTTATCGATCATATACATGTATTACGTCCTCTTAAAAACAAAAAATAATATTAGATTTTTGTTCCATCATTGAAGAAATGTGCCGCGGCACGTTTTTTTCCTATATATGTCTGCATTTTAATTTTTATCGATAATATATAGTATTACGTCCCTTAAAAACAAAAAAATATAGTAGATTTTTGTTCCGTCATTGATGAAATGTGCCACGGCACGTTTTTTCCGAGATTTTTCTGCATTATTATTTGATAAATACACAAATAATCATTTTATCGATCATATATAAGTACTACGTGCTCTTAAAACCAAAAAATAATATTAGATTTTTGTTCTGTCATTGAAGAAATGTGCCACGGCACGTTTTTCCGTTATTTCGCAGCATTATTATTTGATAAATACACAAATAATCATTTTATCGATCATATATAAGTACTACGTGCTCTTAAAACCAAAAAATAATATTAGATTTTTGTTCTGTCATTGAAGAAATGTGCCACGGCACGTTTTTCCGTTATTTCGCAGCATTTTTATTTGACAAATACACAAATAATCATTTTATTGATTATATATATGTATTAGGTGCTCTTAAAACCAAAAAATAATATTAGATTTTTGTTCAGTCATTGAAGAAATGTGCCACAGCACGTTTTTCCGTTATTTCGCAGCATTTTTATTTGACAAATACACAAATAATCATTTTATTGATTATATATATGTATTAGGTGCTCTTAAAAACAAAAAATAATGTTAGATTTTTGTTCCGTCATTGAAGAAATGTGCCGCGGCACATTTTTTCTGATATTTTACTGCATTTTTATTTGATAAATACACAAAATAATCATTTTATCAATTTTATAAATGTATTATGTAGACTTTAACCAAAAAATAACATTAGATTTTTGTTCCATCGTTAAAGAAACGTGTCGCGTCATCTTTGTTTGATAAATACACAAACTAATCATTTTATCGATTAAATATATTATGTGCATATTAGCATTGAAAAAAGGTGCCGCGGCACATAAGTGTGCCGCAAGCAGTTACGTGAGCACTGATCTATATTATCTAGGCATGAATCCGATATATTTATTTCTAGCGATGAGAAATGACTTTTTTTTACGTCATTTTGGGTATTACACTACAATTGACCCTCCTATAGCGCCGAGATAGGGACTACGCTATAAAAACCCGCCCTATAGAAGATTAGGCATCCATACAAAATGTAGGGTTAGGGTTTTTTATTGTATCTTGTACATTGTACGGTATTAATACATCGAACATTTTTACGTTCACATTTTTTAAATGATCTAGTTCTATTTTGTTTAAAAAACGGCGCTGTAGAAGGTATTGTTATAGGGAGAAATAACAATTTATCAGTTCTTTCGCTTTACCTTATCATCGTGGCCACAAATCAAACCGTTAAACTAATTCTTGAACACACGAAATAAACTATTCACTTGATTATCATAAAATGCATCTCATTTTTTTTTTTCATTCTTTATCGAAACCCTGTAATATTTACATCAACTCACATTTATATATTGAAACCCCCGTTAATATACAGTGAATCTTATAGAACTAATCTTAACTAGTCTCAATTAATACAATAATGATCAAAGATCGTTTAATAAAATGAATATCAGAAAATAGTAGATTGAGCTTAGATAAAAACGGTAGATCTCGAACTAGACGAAAGAATTTATTCGATCAATAAACACGTTCATATTAAAACTAAGTATTCGAAAAGTTCCGTCAAAACAATCGTACGGGAGAGAGAGAGAAGAATATTTCTCATAGTAAAATTATCAAAAAATTATGATAAACTCCTTTTTTTGGTAAAAAGCTCCGTAAAATTGATCGTTCATTAATAATTATTACACGGATCTAAAGAAACATTTATAATTTGACTTTTAACACGTAAAGCGAGTTTATATATATTTAATACACTACAATAGACAATCGTCATTGAAAAGATCTTAGCTGTCTGTGACACGCAAAGTTATCGTGTTATAAATAACATGCCGTACGAGTTTCCCGCTATAAAAATAATCTAAACAGTTATTAGTCTTCGAGGGTTATTTCGTTCAGATAATCGCCCTGGATCGCAACGACGACGCAGTAATGCTGAAACAGCTGCGTCAGCAGTTCGCCTTCGTCGAGCATCTCGATCGATTCCACACGCTGTCTTTCTTCGGGCGGGAATGATTTCCACACGGTCTCCATGTCCCACGAACGAGCGTGCTTCCAACCCGTTGATAAAAATCTGCAATAAAACCGTAAAAAAATAATGTTTTATTATTACGTTAAAGCTATGGTTGTAAATTTTATTTTTCAGTTAAAATTGTTTTTTCTACCATGGGTGAAAGAAGTTGAGGACAATAGAAGATTTTGTTCGATCAAGGAATGAAGGCAAACGAAGCAATGACGACACCAAAAACTAAATGAGGTTATCCTCGTCCAACAATTGAGGAATTATCATTGAAGATTGGTTGCCCATGGTCTACAGTTAAGGATCATATCCGTCACATAGAAAAACAATTTGGGTTCCTCGTGAATTGAAGGAGACAGAGCTTGATCAACGGCGTACCGTCTGCACGTCTCTTTTGTCTCGGTATGAGACCGATACGTTTTTGCAGCGAATTGTAACTGGATATGAGAAATGGGCGCTATACAATAATCCTATCTAAAGGAGTGACTCGACCTCCTCGTGGTGCTAGGTGCGAGTAACAGGGTGGGAGCCGATGGGGGCTTCCTAGAGCAGACTGGCTTCCGGGAAGCCCCCTCGAGTTTTCTGTCCTCTAAATAAAACTAACAGGGTCTCCTTGGTGAGAGTCCCCGTCGGTGACGGACGGTGTGACTTGGGTGCTTCCTTGGCGGACGGTATTCTCTGTATGTCACCCGTCTGCCTTGGTCGCGCAAATCGACTCCCAGTCAAACACCGTGGTCTACGTAGCTTTGCTGTCCACTCGATCGCAAGCTTCGTGGTGCTGAGCGTGAAGGGAATCGATCCCTCGCTCCATCTTTGATAAACCAAAGACTATTGTGGCACGGTACACGTGGGACGTGGTGGGGGGTCGCTCCAGACCTTACAGAGTCCTCCTTCTCCCTGGTCCACCGAGTCTTACCCCGTATGGGGTCAGTTTGGAGTGTTTCCAATACGTCGATCTGCTCGTTTCTGCTTTCGATTTCACCGACTCCTCCAGTCGGTTTGTTGCGAAGATTCTTTGGCGCATGGGCCAATGATGTCCGATGTGTTGAGGGTCACAGTGAAGATCACTAGCTTCAGCCGCGTAAAGACGTTACGCAAAACCGCAGCACTAGCACGAGCGTAGACAGTGCTTTGCGGCATCGGAGATAGTGTGTCCTTGTCCGACGAGCATACTCAGCTCAGTCGGTACCTTCGTCTGACACTCTACCCTGATGAAAAATATTTTGGCATCGTTATTCAATGGATCAGCTACCTCCGCTCGATTTCAAGATGTGGCCGGCTTTCGATGTGTCGGGGTAGTGTCCAATCCTTTGCCATCTTCTGGCGTCAAAGGGGTGGTCCTTCGATATTCTAAAATAATTCATTCTAGAACAGTGGTTCTTAACCTTGTTGGGGGTACTGAACTCCACCAGTTTCATATGTGCGTTCACCAAACCCTTATAACATACGTCGTCATCATTTTTCATAATATCGTACAATAAGTCAGGTGTGTTTTGACCTCTACCGAACCTGGGAGACTGACTCACCGAACCCCTGGGGTTCAATCGAACCCAGGTTAAGAACCACTGTTCTAGAATGTTCGCTAGTCCATAAATCTCCCTGACGACCGTCCCTGTAGTTTGAATTGTGGGCCACTTGGGTTGCTTTGGTTTTACAACCCGTTCTCTCTATAAAACGACTGCAGTAGACGACCAGTTGCTGCATCGGTTGATTTTTAACAGAGGTGGGTATTTGAGAGGAATTTATAGCAGGCGGTGGAGCAGAAGTTGGGGTATACACCATCAGGAGATTGCAGGAAGGCGGTTTAATGACCAGCCAGCCAGAAAAATAACCATTCCTTACGAAGAATATGATGAAATCCTGATTAGAATGGGCGAAAGTTTGCTAAACTTAGACCAAACCCGAGAGGTCAAGACAATTTATTTTTTTTGGATCTAATGGAATCCAGTTAGTGAAGCGCGGATGCACCGAAACAGCCTCTGAAAGACTGTGAACCACCCAGCTGAAACACCCAGCCAAACAAAATCTACTTAAAAAAATGAGGCCCTCGCCATACACCTCATCAGGGGTCCTAGGCGCTCAGGTGGCCCTTGAATTATTCTAAAAATAATAAATATTTGTGAACCGCAGCCCACCATTAATTTTATGGCAGCCACCAAGCTTTTGTTTGTAGCCTGTAGTGGCGTCAAAGAGCCAGTCAAGTGACAAGATGAGGGACAGCAAGCCATCAAAATGGCTTATGGTTAACAAGTCTTCCTGTCATTGCAACTTAACGAAAGATAGAGCGAAACGGCTGTATACCGGATAAAATGGAGAATGGTCTTAGATGAGACCAGGGCTTTACAATAGGAGCATTGCTTCTATGGTGATGATATTATGAGAAGAGCCCTTGAAAACAGGAAGGCGGATTCAAAGTAGCTGTAAAACGAATCTCGAATCTAAAATATGTGGACGATACGACATTGATAGCCACTAACGAAGAAAAAATGGCCGAACTGCTCAAAAGAATTGATCTTCCAGATCAGCGGATCTTAATAAAAAAATACAATGTCAAAGCTATCGACAATTTAGAAAAACAGGAGGATATCAAAAATGACTAAAAACCTTTAGAGCAGAGTCTGTTAATCTCCATTTTTACATATAGCGTAGAAATCTGAACCATGAAGGAAAATATAAAGAAAAAATATGCTAGTGACACTTGCTAAGAATATGATGGACCGTATAGACTCTCAACGATATGTCTCAAGATGATTCTTCGCTACTTTAATCATCTCACTAGTAGAAACGATAACCTAGAGAAGCTTGTAACGTACAAGGATGCAGGGTAAAGGACAGTGCCCCCATCCGCTGAAGCGATAATTGAGGAGATTCGAATCAAGAATGTTCACGATCCTCACGAGGGTGCCGACTTATGAAGAATTCAATCAAAATAATAAAACTACATTATTTATAAACGTAATTGTGACGTACCTTTGATTTTGAGTTTCTAACGACATGCAATATTGTGCCCCGGCCAGTGGACAACCGCGAGCGCTCAAATTGGACAGCATCATTTCACCGAATTTGTCGGTGAGATTCACCGGTTCGTACGAAACGAGGATCGAATTGGGAAATTGGCTTGCGATCCAAGTGAGCAAATTTTGGCAGGGTTCCGGTTTTAAATAAACGAGCACGCATTCCGCAATAAAGAGCGTTGGCAATTCATATTCTACGTCCGTGCGTTCAATTTTCCTCTTGACCTCTGTCAGGCTGCGGAGATCGCAGCCTATGAGATGATAGCCTTCGGCGTGGAGATCACCTTCCCTTATAATTACTTCACCATCTGAATTATAAACGATAGAATTGAGAATATGTGCATATGCGTTAACGTACGTTTAATAATAGTTTACCTTCCGTGGTGATTTTTTCGAGCAGAACTTTATTTTTTTTAATGGCTTGACATTTTTTCGTCGTTACGCTAGCGAAATCCATTTCTATGAAGTTTGTGACGATTTGATTGGTGTCGCGGAGTCTCCAGTAGAGAGTGTCGTAGCCGCAGCCCAGATTTACAATTTGACATCTGTTCTCGGTCACCTGCAAATTAAAATAAAAATACATTCATCGTATTTCCTACCGAATTAAGCCAAAAATCCTATTTTTATTGATTAATATTAATCGATGTGAATGATTTTATTATTATATCAATCAAATTAAACATCTCAATGATATAAAAATATATTTTTTAACATGAAAATATCATGAAATTATCCGTTACACAAATATTTATAATAAAAATCATATACAATTAGAGAAAATAAATAATGTGATACAAGAATATGACACTAAGATGTAATTGCAGTCGTTTTTCATAGCAGTCGAAGAATCAATAACGTCAGTATTAAATTGAAATTGAACGGAATGATAAAAAATATATTTTACATAAAAATCGGAAAGAAATATGAACTCGTTTGGATTTTAAATGCCACTGAACAAACACAGCCTCATTCAGAGATATTCTGGCTGACAAAAAATCAAAGAGCTTAATTAGGAATGTCTTCCGACTTTAATACTATTCCGTAAAGACATTTCAAGCGGATTTTGCTTGAATAAGCTGAATGATTTCTATATGAATGTCATAAATAATTATATTTTATCACTGTAAAGATGTTATTGTAACTGTAAAGATCATCAAATAAGTATATTAGATATTTATTACTATATTATCAACAAATATTGAATAACACTAGACTTTCGAAGTCCTAATTCAAATAACGTGAAATGATCTGATACCATTCCGTTATCAATATGATAAAAAAACATTGATTCAATGAACATTATAGCATATATTTTAAGTTTACATGACACGAAATGAATGTGTCTATTATTGTAAATAAATTTTCTATAAATAGATCATTCGATTTTGAGCAACATCAACAGGTGTTTATGTAAGTTGTAAGAGTTGTCTCATAACATATGTTATAATTAGATGAGATCAATCGTTTCAATCGAGGTGAACATGGCATGGATATGCTCGTTGATAATGTGTCCGTTTGCGAGGTTCGGTCTACTCTAGTGAGGCACAGCTGGTATGGGCGATGGTAGTTACCGCTAGGAACTTATGCACGAAGGAGTGCACGGCAGCGACGCGAGCGAAGTAGCCGCGACTGATCTCGGGCGCCTTGGGCGGGCCGGCCGGGATCGCGGGGCCATGGGCGCGGCGCGTAAGGAGCGCCAGGTACTCGTCGCTCCAGTAGCCTCGAGCCACGGCACCCGCCTTGCATTCAGCCGCCTCATCATTCGTGGCCTTCACCGGATCGTCGCCAACTGACAGCTCCATGCCGCGGCCGTGACAGCCAGCCGTCTGACGTTTAGCGACGCACGCCTGCCAACCGCAAGCACCGCTCTTGTCTATCGCTCAACTCGACAATACTCTATGGATTTCCTCTTTCGAATCGATACAAATATTTTTTAATCTCAATATATCTTATTAAATACGATTAAATCGCATGATTATCTTAAAATATATTATTTTACAAAAATCGCTGGATTTGTTTTTACCAAACACTAAAAATATAAATAAATATAATAATTAATGAATTTTAATACAGTAGATCTCGCTCAACGAGCATAATTTGTTCCAGAGGTTTACTCGTGAGGCAAAATATTTTTTCCTATGTTAATTATAGATACTCTCCTGTTAAACGCACACATATTTAAAAAAATAATGAATTTGAATTTGTAAACAATTTCATTTGTTTATTTTTATTGTACTACTACTACATATACACTATATGAACAATTTGGAAAATAAAATTAATTAACAACACTATATTTTATAATGTTTTGGAGGGTTTTTACAGCAGGTCGACGTTTATTTAAAACTAAAAATGCCACATCTAATAATTTTTCTAGAGATCTCTTAATCCAGAGATTCTTAAAGTGTAACCACTACAAGTTCATTATTAAATTTGTGTATGCAATTGCCAATTGTTAAAAGGGAATGAATTATTTAAAAAAAATATATATTTTTATTTTCAAAATAGTAAACAATAAAAATAAACAAATGAAATTATTTTCAAATTCAAGTTTATTCATTTTTATAATGTGTACAGGAAAGTACCTAGTTATATAATATAAAATGTGATGATGATGATTTCTTGAGAACATCTGAACGAGTTTCCTCGTTGTCAATACGGCCTGGGACATACAGGGCGGGTCAAGTTTGTATGGAGTGTTATTGTGGCGGCACTATCCCGGCATCTATCATTAGGAAGCTGGGGAGCCGGGTCAACTTAGTCCAAGATAGTTGCATCTCTACACCATTGCTGTTGGCAGAGATAGTAAGAAATTATTTATCAGGCGCACACATTGAAGAGTTAGACCAGGAAAGCATACTCACGGTGATCCGTGAGATTTACCTTTTTTATTTGTGTTTTCCTTCTGGTTGTTCTTGACGACGGGTTTGGCCAAGGGTAGGGTAAGTGGCTACCCCCCCCCCCCCCAAGCTTGTTGCCTTGCTGTTATCTCCTCCTTTTCCTCTGACAAACTCTCCTCCACAACATCTTGTTGTGAAACACGATGCACCTCCATAAGCTCTTCGGTGGTCAGCTCTTTGCTGTGCTGTTCAACAGACACTAACACTAACTTCAACACTGTTTTTATCCTCCAGTTCAATAAACTTGGCCAAAGACTCAATCTCATCGACTAAAGACTCCACTGGTATTGTCTCTGTCCCTCAGTCATATTCGACAACGCTCCCCGGTTAAAGCTTCTTCCAAGCATAAGTCATAAATGTCTTCCAACGCCTTTTCGATCTTCTTGAGGAAGGCTATATCTGAGAGTTTTTTTTTTCGATGATTTTACGTTTCATTTCTATGGATATTTTTATTATTTTTTCTCATTAAAGTGTTCGTTAAGCTAGGTTCCCTTTCACGTTCTACAATACCTCCCCGTTCATAAAGGCCCTATAGGCTAGTTTCACTATTGTTGTCTTGCATGTATTTTTTTTGTATATAAAAATGAAATAAAAGCCTTTTTTTCGTAAATCATTATTAATAAAATAAAAATAAGAATACAATATAATACATAATCAAAATTTCTGTAAACACTTATATAGAATATCTCTTAATTTTTTCCGTAAGACAGGCTCTCCCGTGCAGAATATGTGCGTGGATTTACTATCGACTTGAATCAACGTGTCCTCTTTTTGCAAATGAATAATGCATCCGGTGGCGCTCCGTTCGACTTTAGCATCGGTGATTCCCTCTTGAGTCAGCTTTCGTACAAACTCGTCCACGTCCAAATTACTCCATTCGTAATGTTGACCTTTCGATATATTCTCAACTGATTGAACGGCATGCGAAGGATCGTTTATTTGAGACGTTGAACTGACGTTTAAAGCGGAAATATGATGTTGATTATCTCTGACAGTCAACAAGGCGGTGATGGTCGCTGCGTGAAATCCGGGACGCAACTCTTGCGGAGACAAAGCGGCAGCTACATCCGGCGTCATATAGACCCGATCACGACGACGTTTCAACGGCAACCTAACCTCGATACCGCGTTTAAACGAAAGAACGGGTCTATCCTGAAAATATAACAATTTTATTACAACGATAGAGTATTAACATAACGAATAATGTATTACTTCGATCATCAGCGTAGATTTTGGAGGAGCATTCAACGACGGCACGACGTACGGTTCGGGGGCCACTAGCGCTTGCGGCCTGAGATCTTTAATCAATTTATTTGCTTGCGAAAAATTCAACGACGTATCAATGGGGCAATGAAACACTTTCATCGCGATCGGTTGAAACGGCGCTAACGCCTCCATGTATGGAAAATCTGGTTCTAAAAACGTATTTTATTATTTAGAAACGGTTAATAGATATTATATGCAATTTAATTTAATATTACCTGTGAATATAACGGCGTGGAGGGGATTAGAGCTCCACATTTCGATGAAATGAACGGCATCGCCGAATCTGAGGCTCGGATGTCCGCAAAATATGACACAGGGCTAAAATCATAATTTATTTATTTATTTAATAAAAAAAGCAATGCGTGATTGGCATTACAGATGAACCAAGGTCGTCAATCACGCATTAAAACAATAAAATGGCAATATTTAACATGAAATATATCTGGATAGTCGGTCGAGTGGTTGAGCAGAGTAATAGCTCTGGTTACTGGAGTTTCCGAGCGCACCTATCCTCAAATTTGGCGAAGAAAGAGCACACGCAAACGAGCTCGATGGCAGTGCGGTGGCACCCATAACGGCAACTCGCACAGCATAAGGGGGTTATGTACTGCGCCAACCAACAGCTTGAAGAAGTGCTTTGACAAGTAGATCGACGTTCTTTTCATGAGGGTTACACATACCCCAGACAGTCCTGTATCCTGATGATGAATATAAAATAATATAAAATATAACCTGTCTAAATTCTGCGGTGAATCCATCGGCGTGTATGTGCTTGAAATGTTTGAGTCTGGAATTTTTTACGAGAAATGCGTGCGGAAACGGCTCTTCGGGGAGATAAACTTTGTTTTGTTTGGCGCTGGATAACCATTCGGCGAGAATATTCGAATATGCCAGCGAAGAATCGGCCACGGGCGATATGAAGAACATCGGTATCTGCGTGAATCCCGAATTATCCAAGTGTCCGGATAAACATTCGAATAAATCATAGATTACTCCGCTCGGGTAGCATGGAATGAGCACGGATCCACCGGCACGCAGAGTTACGGCTGAAAAATACATTTATTACATCGATATTCATAGATTTTAATTAATACGATGTATCTTACATGCGTTCATGCATAGGTCGCCGAGCATGCTATCCGGATTATGTGCGGGAGTCTGCGTTAGACCGGCGATTATGAGTAAATCTGCATTCTTCAAAGCGGCTTGGTTTATTGGTCGTGGATGAGTGGTGAGGGTACTAGAACCGCTGACGTAAGCTATTTTTTCATGAGACGACGTTAATACCCAATTGCTCGAACCTAAACAAAACCCGGAACTGACGGGCATCACTTGTAGCGCTCCGTACACATCCTATAATATAAATAAATTATCAACACACATATAAATAAAATATATAATATATAAAATACGTACGATCTTTTCATCGTATCCAACGATCCTAACTCTGGCTAATGCTTTTGATAATGTTTCTGTATTATATAGCCGTTTCCATGAACGAGGCGTCAGAGCTTCGCATAATGGCACAGGCAAGAGATGCAACGCTTCTTTCCACTGACTAGCGGCTGTAGCTTTAGGAGCTTGTTCGATAAATTCAACGAGTTCTTCTAAAAAAAATCTAAAACAATCATTTAATAAATGCTCATAATTGATTTACGGATATGAAAAATTAGGATAAACGACCTTCCGATTTGTAGAGTGGGTTCGGTGGCATAAACGACTCCTTTAAATCCAGTTCCCTCTGTTATATACGGCAACGCCATCATACACGTGTAATTCGATATAAGAATAACGTGCAATTGCGAAAAATCTATGACTTTATCGAGCGGCGGACAAAATTCCGGTACACTATCGACGAACACCCTTCCGCAGCATTCTTTAAGCTCCTGCATAAAAATCAAACATCTCAATATAAAAATATTCAATGATTATTAATATTTGTTATATATACTTACGCCTTCTAGTAAAGGATCATTTTTATGTGGGGGCATATACGAAGGAAGCGATGAAAGACGGGAGCTCGACACCAAGGGCAATGGTAAAAATGATAATGCAGAGTGAGCCGATAGACCACAGTCCAGCATCAAGTATAATTCTTTAAAACTTATGACTAGGCATGGCTTAGCAGCATCATTACTCAAACTGTACTGTAAATATTGACAAAACAATAGGTTAGAAATTACTTACTTCAATCATTACTCGATAAAAATAAAATAAAAAGTAAAAATTAATTTTAAATATTAAAATTTATACTTACAAGCTTCATCTTAGCAATACAGAATGAGATGATGCTATATTATAATAATCAAACGAATTGCCGGCAGAAGTGACAGCAGTGACAACAGCACATAAATCGCGCATGATCCGTGTATTAACGTTACAATATATGACCATAAAAATATTAAAATAATAAACAATTCTACGTTTGGGGCTGAATTAACTGATTCACTGTTCGTCTTTTATTTATTAAAATGGCCTATTAACTCTGAGGCGGGTCTTTGCCATCTGGAAGACACCTCCGTTTCAACCATGAAGTCATGACCGTAACGGGCGGTCTTCAGATTATCCCTAGGCATATAGGGTTTATATTAAAAGAGTTATTTGAACAAAAACTTGGGATCCCAAATATAACCCATTTCACTAAGAAGCTCATAATTTGTATTCCCCGTATTGCATAAATTTTAATATAATTTAATTTAGTTAGATTAAAACATCCGGTGTCACGGCTTGTAGATAACAACAACCTGTTATAATAATGTAAGTCAATCGAGCTAAGTTTGTATGTAATCAGATAGATTAACCTTCCGGCGACATCGATGAATTCTAGGAATTCTTTACGACACTGGCCATGGAATGTTAATAAGTTATATAACCACTATTCGCACATATTTATAATCTTTTGCGAACCTTTATATGGGCGAGTGGCGCTTTGTAATTTATGTTTCACAAAATTCTTACATTATTTAATCCTAGAGTTAGAAATAAACGTTAACCAATGCGTCACGATGGCTCGAAACCAACGCCGCTGGCCGATGGGGTGTATTTTGTAAGAAGTAAAATTAATGTATGAAAATAGACCCCAAAAATTTCAAGTCAAGAATTAATAAATTCTTCGATAACACCTTGACATTTAAAAAAAATCGATTATTCTATGAATACAAATAGTTATTCATGATATACATTAGTAGAAAGATCCAAAATATAGATCTATTTTTAAAATTTTCGAAAATCTTCAATTCTGATTTACTTCCCATTTGATTTTATACACAAGGACATTCCATTCTGTATTCTTAGCTGCGTAATGTTAAGTCACAAAATATGATGTTGGCTTTCAGGATCGTATTGACATTACGAATGCTTTTGTCTTGGTTTGGACAATGTGACAGCTTTCCATTTATTTAAATTGCATTATATAGGGCGTACATTTTGAGAATAATGAGCGACCTTCAGTCCTTTTACGAGGACATCTCATCATCACGTCTTTTTATGTCTTATGCCGTTTAGACGCCACGGCGTGCAAGCACGGGAAATCGTCTAACCACCAGCGCCACGGCTAACGCTACTACAAATTTATTTATGAATAAATATATTTTAAAATGAAAATTAATGCAGGGACATCTTTTGAAAGCAATGTAGTTGTTAGAATGTCGATATGTTGTAATTATTTTTATATTATTTTTCAGCATTCATTTGCTCCCCCTGAATACAAATTTATTATTAGTTTTTTAAAATATTTTAAATGTAAACATTTTCTGGCGTTCAATAGGGGAGCTAGATTGTTTTGACACTAGCGACAGTTGGCGACCCTGGCGGCAGTTGTCGGTCTGCTTGTCAGCGCGATGAGCCCGCGGCTGCTGCTGCTGCTGGCGGCGCCGGCGCTGGTAGTCGCCTCGGGCGCCGACATCCAGCTAGATGCCAAGGCCAACTTGCTACACCGCATCGACAGCCTCAACCTCCTCATCTACACCTGCCTCCTCACCCTCACGGTCCTCACCATATGGGTATTCAAGCACCGCCGCGTCAGCTGGCTCCACGAGACGGGCCTCGCCGTCATCTACGGTAACCCTGAACCACTTAAACCGTCATCATCATAATTATTCAATACAATCTTCAATTACTTCCATCATAATTAATAATAATTATATCATTTAACCACATCCCGCTCATTTCTAATACAAATATGTTACCGCAAATCATTTTTATTAATTTATTCTCATATCAATCATATAGAATTCCGTTATAATCGTATCATATAGCACATATTCAGATCGGATAACGTTTATTGCATTGTTTATCACAGTACTCGGTTCAAATTACATCTCGGTATATTATAGCATATCAAATTACAGTAAAATAATTCATTTGCGCAATATAAAATGCAATTAAATACTGATATTTCATCATTTTTAAGGATTAATCGTCGGCGCCATAATTCGGTATGCGGGAAACACGAGCAAGATATCGCATATTGGGGTCGAAGCGGATCCCCACACGAAATACAACCTATCCGTACCGCCCGATACACTATGGTTGAAATTTCCGGGAAACTTGCAGCCGCAAGTGCCGCCAGGTAAATCGGATCGGATCGTTTGAAATATATTTAATAATAATAATTAACGCCGATTATATTAATCTCAGTGCCCGGATCGGCCCTCCCGATGCCGAATAAGACATATTCTTATTCGTTCAACGGAGAAATCGCCAAAGTCGAAGACAACGAAATCGATCTGAAAGCGACGTTCGATCCGGAAATATTTTTCAATATAATCCTGCCGCCGATTATATTCCACGCCGGATACTGTCTGAAGAGGGTTCGTTTTTTTAATCCGTATTCGCAATATCTATATCTTATTTAATTTACGATTATATTTATTGTGATTTTAGAAATATTTCTTCCGTAATTTGGGAGCGATTTTGACGTACGCCATCATCGGCACTACGATGTCTTCGTTTTTCATCGGACTGATTATGTACGGATGCGTACAGCTGATGCCGCCGCATCTAGCCGGCGGATTCACGTTCCTCGATACGTTATACTTTGGCGCGTTGTTGAGTCCCACCGATCCGCTCACGATATTGGCGATTTTCTCCGATTTACACGTCGATGTAAATCTGTACGCTTTGGTATTCGGCGAAAGCGTTCTCAATGACGCGGTAGCGTTAGTTTTAAGTAGGTATGTGTCACAAAATCGTATAATTAATTCTGCCGAGGGTTAATGATATTTTTTTTTCGTTTAGTGCAATTCAGAATTACGGCGAGAGATACGCGGGATCCGGCGGATTTGAAACCGTCGCCTTCTTCAAGGCGTTCGGTGATTTTATCGGCATATTTACGCTGTCTCTATTGATCGGCGCTCTCATGGGATGCTTCACGGCATTGATATCCTTTTATATTATTATTTAATTTGATTTATTACGTTCGAATAATTATATTATTTCCTTAACGCTATGTTTACCTGACGAAGTTTACGCGCGTGAGAGATTTTCCGCTACTAGAATCCGCTTTATTCGTGCTGATGTCATATAGTACCTTCCTCATAGCAGAAGTAGCGGAATTAACCGGTAATCATTTAATAATTAAACATAAAATTTGTCTTCATTAACGCTTATAATATGTGCATTTATATTCAGATGATTTGCATGTATTATTTCCTCATTCGTAATTGTTTTACTATAATAACGATAGCATCGGAAAATCAAGGTCATAATTCAATATTGATAAATTCTTGTGATAACATCCAACATTTTTGTCATATCATCAATATCACTATCGTGATTGATGATTTAATAAATAGTTCTTGTTATATATCATGAGAACGGAATTTGATATATTTTTTTTATCATATTTATCATGTACCTCAATACTCGGCATATTTTTAACGTATAAGAGTATTATAATAAAGTTACATATTAACAGGATGAATAATAAAGAAGATTCAATCGATATCGCTTCGTTGAATTGAAACAATTAAATAAGTGAAGAGGTTATGTTCGTGCCTGTCGCCATTTTAAAACAAAATATTTTTTAAGGAAAAAAAACAAATGAATAATATAATTAAAATATTGAGGAAATGTTAGAGCAAAATCCTTTTTTGACATCATCGAAGATTGTAGAAAGGCTTGATTCAGCTTAAACCATTTCAGACCATATTCGGAAACTAGGATTTGTGTGAAAATATTCGAGATGGGTGCCACATGAGCATATTGTGAATCCGGAAAACCTGCCCCCTTCACCTCTAAGCCGAAGTTGAGCCTGAATAAGAGAATGTTGTGTATGCGGTGGGGCATTCGAGGACCAATACATTTTGAGCTGTTGAAACCGAACGAAAAGCTAAATTCG
>JAGXCT010035894.1:11139-47040 GCA_022495035.1 Philopotamus ludificatus | reverse complement strand
ATAAATAATCTTATGGAGTCAGATTAATTTATCCGCGGAGCTTGAACCCCTAAAACCTAAATATTTAATCAATATATTCAAAAAATATATACACGGTTTATAATAGCGATCAATGGTGAAAGAAGCGAGTTTTTTTTTATTGTTTTATGCAATTTTATTATATTTATTTAATCATTACAGCGATAAAATCGTAACAGCTCCGATTTCTATGTTAATTATTTTTTGTAATTTTCAGGCGTTGTGGCTGTACTATTTTGCGGAATATGCCAAGCTCACTACACGTACAACAATCTGTCGGAGGATTCGCGCTCCCGGACCAAGCAAATATTTGAATTGTTAAACTTTTTAGCGGAAAATTTCATCTTTACGTACATCGGTGTGTCGATGTTTACGTTTCCGAAGCATCATTTCGATCCGTGGTTCATATTTTCAGGCTTCGTATCCTTTTTACGATTTATCACGATTGTTAATCGAATGAATATTATTTAGGGCGACCCAGAATTAATGTCGTATTTTATCAGTGAAGCTCATGTGACTCTCTGCCATCTATTTATTAAATCATATATCCCGTTTTTTATAAAATTCACATGTTTTAGAATCAAAATAACTGTGGAAAAGGCCGAATCCATCTCGTTCGCTGTTAAAAATGTCAAAGTATGTTCCATCGATCGGAACAAATGATAATCCGAATATATCTGGTGAATATTGTTGATATACTAAACCGAGGTTGTTAATTCGTCACGTTGACTAAATCACATGAGGACGGCGTTGTAGTGTTGCAGGATTATTTATGGTTTCCACTAGAACCGACATCTTTTGACATAATCCCTCAATCAAACTGCAATTTTTTTAATGCAATTTGGCTTTCGGGATTGGAATTGCTTTTTGTCCAGTGGTTAACCACTGCTTTTACTTCGTAACGTTCGAGTAGAGAATCCATTTCTCATCTCCAGTAATTAAATCTCAAAGAAACGGGCGGTATTCCTCTTTTTCTTGCAATAATCTGCATATGTTGAAACGTTCCGTCTTATTGGAGTTGAACAAATCGTGCTGGACCCAAACACCTTTGATAATTCGTTGGTTTTGTTTCGGTTTTAGTTTCCGAAGCTACTTCTTCATTCAGATGAAAAGTATGTGTTCAATCTGAGTTATCTGAAGAATTTTTCAGAGAGAGTGATGCTCTAGCATGTTTGTTGTTTAACATAGTACTCGAAGGGGTAATAAGAGGCTACGGTGTGGAAACATCTGGCACCATTCTTAATAAATCTGTACAGTTTCTTGTCTATGTGGACGACATCGACATTGTGGCCAGGCTCTCAAGGATGCATGCCAGTGAATAATGAGAGCGGCAATTGGCATGAGACTAAGGATCAACGAGACGATAAAATACATGCCCATATACCAAGGACGGCTCTTTGAACCCCTGAAAGGAAGGGTACAGTTTTGAAGTCCAGGAATTCACATATCATGGGCCACTTATTACAAAAAAATAATGAAACCGATTTGGAAGTACGAAGAAGAATCATGCTGTCCGATGCGGCCTTTTCCTTATGGCTCTCCCGGTGGAGGGCCCCAATTGGACACATGGACCTGGTCAGCAATGCAATTTGCTAAAGGGCAAGGCTACTTTCTCTCTCCTTTCTCCATATTATTAGGCTATTTTTGTATGGGGATATACCATTGTCTTCATACAGTCACACCCAACGCCTACGGGGGTCCATAAGCCAGTCCATATTCTTATGAACCCTAGGCCTGGGGGAACCCGCCCCGTTTGGAGGCCGAGATTATGATGGAAAGACAGGGTTGAGGCGGACACATCTCTGTTAGGGCCTAGGCGAGGACTCGTTCCGAGTCAGGAGCCACTTATATAATAATAATAATGAGTTTCAAGATTAAAACTGCTTTTCTTGCACCGATTTAACCGGCCCAGAGCTGGTATATGCGGTGTGGTCGGATGGCAAAGGATGGAACTGCCTCAGACCGGTCCGACAGCTTCATCCTGGGTACAAAAGAAAACAAAGCATCTGTAAAGGATGTGGAAAGGATTCGTGACTCGGACCATGGCGAGCCTTTACTTCTCGCCGGTGGACGAAATGCAAACACAGTTTGTTTAGTTGAACACATCGACACATTTATTAATTATAAAGAATAGTTACGAAGAGGCAGGTTGGCATGAAATAAACGCGTGATCGGCGGCGTCCTGGTCGGCTCTCTGTCGCGACCTCTGGCAATGACAGCACTCTGAGAATTCGAGAGCCCAGAGTGTCGTGAGAACCTTCCTTCCTGGTCACCGACGAGGGGCGACTGGGGGTGCGGAGTTGCTCGACAGAAGCATGCCAATCTCGCGGTCCCAGTCGTGGATGCTATTGAGTCTGGCTGGCTGCGCTGGTTATAAGATGGGTGTCGGAATAAATGGCCATCAGAAGGACTGAGAGGAGAGTCTCCAGAATCGTCATGCGTGATAGCATAAGAAGCGTGTCCACGCTGGCTTCTTACGGCCCGGAGGTCTGCGCGGGGGAAGCGTGGTAGATTTCCGGAGCGCGTATTGTTGCCAACATGACGTTGGCCCAAACACGTGGAATAACCACCACACATCTACGGTCGAGATTCCTTTGAAGAAAGACCAGAGTTAAGCTCCACACGACGCTCATGAGATCTGTCCTAACATGCGGGTCTAAATGTTGGGTTCTGACAAAGCAAGATGTCGATTTGGAGCAGTATTTGTCAATGGGGAATGGTGTATTCGAAGCAACGAGGAGTTGTACCGACTATACAAGGACATACTGGTCACAGCTGTCATCAGAGTGGCCAGACTCCTATGGGCCGGTCACGTGTCAAGGATGCGGTACAGCCAGCCACCGAAAAGGCTTATGGTTAGCCCCAAGACCAAGGCTGAGGGGGTTGGACTGTGTAGAGAGGGACACTGCATCATTGAAACTTGCTATTAAACCGGAATAAAAAAGGGTGTCGGATGAGGCCAGGGCTCTACAATAGAACTGTTGCGCCTATGATGATAATGAATGGTTTAGTATGAACTTTTAAACCTCATTTCATGTGAAACTGCATCAACTTTCTCTCCAGGATGATGAAGCTCAGATGTCTGTTATTGAATCACGTTTCGAGTATGCGACATTAATTCTGGGTACCCTTTAATATAAATATATTATTCCTTACATTAATTAACGTAGGTATGTGCCGCATTGGGACGAGCTATTAACATATATCCGCTGTCGTTCCTGCTCAATCTCGGTCGTAAGCCGAAAATACCGTGGAATTTCCAACACATGCTCTTCTTTGCAGGTTTGATTTGTTATATTATTTTTGTCGGATTTTTAAGAATACCAGCTTTATTTATATTAATTATGCTTTAATTCTCAGGCTTGCGTGGTGCAATGTCTTTCGCTTTAGCAATACGTAATACGGCTTCGGAAGTACGACAAGCTATGCTTACGACGACGTCGTTAATCGTAATAGTAACGGTAATTTTTCAAGGTGGCGCAACAATGAACATACTTAACTGGCTTAATATTCCGTAAGGATTTTGTGCATTAACATTTCTTTGAGATATTTTAATGGATATTGTTGTTATTAAATGTTTATTTTGGTTGTTTTAAGTGTTGGTATTAACGATGAGACAGAAGCTTTGCCATATCAAGGAGTGAGGAGTGTAAGTAATCATTTTAATAATTTATTTGAGCTGTTTTATTATATTTTATTTACACGTGTGTTCGTTTATCGCAATGATTTTCTTACGATGTTGCATCAAATACAAGTTATGGGTATTCATAGATATCGATATTGAAGTACAAGTACTAACACATATTATTATTGATCGTCTATGACAATATAATAATAATATATGACGTAAGTGATTGAGATAATCTCGCTTTATTGATCATAAAAATAATATCTTACGATAAAAACGATTGTTTAATTATCTAACAATATAATGAATACCTTGACGTTATTAGTAATACATCTAAATATAATTATTTTATTGAAAAAATATAATTTAAATTAACATTTCTCTTTTCGTTCCTTATGCTTTCACTCTAAAGGTATACAACTCTACAGAAAATACTAGCGGGGTAGGTAACTCGTCCGTACTATATTAATTTTTCTATTCAAATTTCATATAATATTGTATACCCATATATTATTTCATTTACGCAATAAGCTAAATACTAATCGTAACATATATTAATCGATCTAATTTAATAAAATATAATATTTAACCATTAATTGCTATCCTGATGCTAGAACTTAGTATTAATTCGGTTGGAAATATTCTGATTTATTAATGGTCAAATATTTTCAGCCAATGGATATGGGATTGCACTTGCATCAAATGGAATTATCGAGGCGCAACAGTGACGTGGTAATTCTGTTCGCAATTAGAAAACTATGCACAACACTCGCGTGATTTTGCTTCTATTATTTTCGCTTGAAAATGCTATTTTGTATAATCAGGTCTCGTTCAAAATGCAATGTATGTACAGTCGTCGCCAAAAAAGTACAAGATTCGACAATAAAAACAGAAAGCTGCCTCTAAATCGCAATTTTATACAAAATGTTACATATTAGGAGGACCGAAAAGTAATCAAAATATGCTCGATGAGCTCCGTCACAGTTAGTTTGTGTCGAGACACTCTCGCAAAACACGTACGTTTTGTTATTACGTTAAAGCTATGATATTCTGAAATAAAATAAGTGCCATCGGTGATTTATTAGGGGTACCCATAAGTAATGTCGTTTTACTTTATTAAACTTTTCTTATACAAAATAATTCGCCATATTATCTATAACCTTCTGTCACCTTTCTTTCATATCATCCATGCCCTTATTGTAAAACTCTGCGGGTTTTGACTGAAAATAGTCTGAAAACGGCTGTATTTACCTCTTCTAAGGAATCGAAATATTGATCTCTTAGAAAATGTTCTATAGAACGAAATAAGTAAAAATCAGATGGTGCGAGAGATCCGGTAGTATGGAGGAGATGCAACAAGGGTGACCCATCCAAGATCCTGAATTTTTTCACACGTCAATACCACAACATGAGGTCGCGCGTGAATGCGTATGGGACCCAAACACCTTATTTTTGAATCTTTCCCAACTTCTTTAGGATCCTCTGAGTACTGCACCAGGATGTACCAACCTTTTCCGATAATTTTTCAATGGTCAGCATCGAGATTAGATGTGATTGCAAAAATTCGTGGTTTACATCCGCCTGGGCGGTCGTCCCTTGATTTCGCTTTCCAAACACAAAATCACCAGATTTAAATTTTTTTGAACCATGGTTGGCATTTCCTGACATCAATATGTCATCATTAATCTTGCAAATATCCTTACATTAGCCTCTGTAAGCTTTCTTTTCAGATGTTATCGAGAAAAAGTATGCAGCTCCGCAGATGTTGTTTCGACGGACACGTCTCTCCCATTGTCGTCAGAGGGATAAAGAAACCGTTTTTTTTGTCTAAAGGTCACAAGCAGGTAGCCGCTACACAAGAGTAACTTATAACACGTCCTTTTTGCCTGAACAGACTGAAGGAGACTATTTAAAGATGGTGCATCGAAAAAACGACATTACTTATGGGTACCCCTAATATAAAGTTTAAAAATGGAACGAGGAATCTCAAAGATGTCGCACGAAAAGGAGGACCCCAAAATTTAGATGATGATATCCTGAAGGCGATGGTGGATTATCATTGAAGATTGGCTGTTAATGGTCTATCATTTTCGTCGCATAGGAAAATTGTACAGTCAAGGAATTTAGGTTCCTCATGACTTGACGGAGAAGCGCTCAATCAATGGCAATACCATCTGTGCGTCTATTTGATCTCGGTATGAGTCCGATTCATTTTTGCAACAAAATTGTTCAATAATCCTGTACAAAAAAAACAATGGCTTTCTTCCGGAGAAGTATCTGTTGCGAACTCTTGACCATCGAAAAAAGGATCCTTCAACACGATAACGCGAGGCCTCATGCTGCAAAAATAACACAGGAAAAATTATGGAAGTTGCATTGGAATTTTTAACTCATCCAACCTATTCACCGGATCTCTCTATTAAGATATAAAAAAATTAGTAACGTTGGAGAAGTGAAAACCTACTTGAAAAAGTATTTTAATGAAAAATCAAGGGTCTTTTTACGCTGTCAAAAAAAATTTTGATTACTTATCGGTTCCCCTAATATCCCCCTAACACAAACTTGGCACTATACAGGTTTTTACTTCAAATACGTAAAAAACGGGTTTCAGTGTATTGAGTACCCGTTTTTCTAACCCCCAATCAACGTTTTTCCTCTAATTACGTTTTTTTTATCATTATAGAAACCTAAGGAATTTAAGCTTTTTTAACCCCAGATCTTTGATTAATGAATAGTAGAAATGCGGAGACTTAATGTACTAAAAACAGATTTCTAATTGCTAGTTACGTTTTTATCTAAAGAATCTAAGGATTTAAGGAATCTGTTTTTTAGTACATTTAGTACCTGCTTTCTACTATTTATTAATCAAAGATTCGGGGATAGAAAAGCTTAAATCCCTTAAAAACCTTAAATTACTTTAATTCCTTGGATTAATTAGACGTAATTAGAGAGAAAACGTTGATTCGTGGTTAGAATCGGGGGATTAAAGACAGTGAAACCCGTTTTCTACGTTTTCGAAGGAACTGATAAAAAAGTTATTGGAGGGAAATCGTATATATTAGGGGTAGTTTTTTTTAATACGGCGAATCTGCCGTCATTGTTCGTAAAATAATTTGTGGAGAGACGAGTGTGTTACCGAACGAACATCCAGAGTGTTGGTTTCTACTTATTTTGACTGCAGATGCATTTACGTGCGAGACCTCTTTATCCGACACTAAATATTTATACTATTTATAATATGTATATGTAAAATATAATTTTTTACATTAACAAATTTTACGCTGTTTGTTAATCTTATTTTTAGCCCTTTTGCATGTCTACTATTGGTGTAAATTGGAGTGCACATAATAATTCTATTGATTTACCACTGATGACAGTATGTTTTTTTTTTTATCAATCGATATTAAATATTTATTTTTTGTATACATATTTCAACCCCTTTCTACGAACGCACTGTCCGAATCAAATTTTTATTGATTAAATAATTATTTCTAGTGTTGCCGCATAGAAAAGGGTTGAATTCGAATCTTCATGCTATCACACAATCGCTTCACAATCAATTATTTTTTTATTATGAATAATATTTTTGTTTTAACGCTATGAAATCATATCCGATTCTCTTTTTACATGGCGGGTATAAGAAACGAACAATCGTCATCTTTGATAATATATATCATAAAATAAGTAATTGGTCCATTTTCGAACACCATGTAATAAAGAATCGGACGTATTTGCACCATAATTATTTTTATTCACCGTCTATTGTACTGTCTCATGGTTATGGGGGATTTTGATCAAACAGTATTTTTGTGGTGGTTTGTATAGTAAATTAAATAATCACGTAATGTAAATATTAAAATTATTTTATTGTAATTATTAATCTAGTTAACGTTAAAATAAAATTTATTCTAGAGTAATTTTGCATAATTAGAAGAAAAATAATGTATTATTTTGCATGTTAGAATTTTTCTACATTATTATGCGTTAATAATTTTATTAAATTCTTTTATCAGGAGCCGAGTAGTAGACGTACGTCGGGCGGAGGAGAAAAAGCTGTTTTGGCCCGTGTTTGGGGAGGTTTAGACTCTCGTTATTTGAAGCCGCTGCTGACGCACGCCAGACCTACGCTTTTGGATACGTTACCGGTTTGTTGTGCTCCTCTAGCACGGCTATTAACCACAACTCAACAGATGACTCAGCCGGTTAGTTTTTTGTTGAATTAATTTAAAAAAACTAAACATTCGACTATCGATTGAAGATTTTTGGATACATCCAAAGGTTTTAACATCAAATCAAATACAACTCTTCCTAAGCAATCGTCTGTTAAAGATCTGGGTATTTTGTTTGATTTTAAGTTTAAAATTTAGGTAAATATAAATAAATCTTACCTACAAACTAAGATATTGAAAAACTCGAGAAACATTCCGTCAAATACAATTAGAACCATTTTCAGACTCAGGGATGATCGGGGCGTAGAAAAAGACATTTATTTAGAAGAGAACCATTATTTTTTCTCTTTAGATTATTGTAAAGCATCCACTTCACATTATTATTGTTTCTTATTCTATTATTTAAATGGCCTTCTGACTCGAAGTGGGCTTTGCCACCTGGAGGACACTACGCGATCTCCAGCAGAGACGCGTCCAACTCAACCCTGAGGCCAGCATTGCGATGGTTGTCCTCCAGGTTAACTTGGCTCTTCGAATACGGGTCAGGTTGCCAACCGTAAGCCCGGGAGTCAGGCTGTCAACGCAAGGTTTGTGACAATAATAATCAGAGTCAGGACGTGACGTATCTGACTTCATTAAATATCATGTTTCTTTATTGATTGAAAGTTACAATCTTGATACAGTACAGTTTTTTTACGTCAAATACACCCTTTTTCAAATAAAATGCACCCTTTTGTAAATCAAATTTCCTTCAAAAACGTAACAAACGGGTTCCACTGTATTTAGTACCGCGATTCTAACCCCGAATTTACGTGGAAAAGGGTGTATTTGACAAAAAAAAACTGTATGCAGATTTGATTAGATGTGTTGATACTTCATCGTTGAGATTGCGTCCGACGAGTGGTGCTCCAGTCAGTGCCACGAAACATGCAAGTGACTCACCTGATTAAGTGTAGTGTGTATACTGTTCTCCGCCCCAAATACCACACACACCACCACAAATCCTTTGCGGAAACAAATCGGTTGTACGCCCGGACTGTTTTTTTTCCGGGCGTCAAGATGTTGCTGCAAGTTTTGCAAATGTGGCATCATCCTTTGTCACAGTAAAATGCTTTCCAAATGTATCTCTTCAGCTGTTGGCTTTGACATTTTTATTTACAAGTGACCCCTAATCCTGCGCGGATCTTTGCCGTCATGATGCCTACACCATCTCTGTCTCGGTCCTGGGCTTCCTCCATCCACGTTCTGAGTTCCGACAGAGACGTGTCTAACTCTACGCCATAGTCAGGGTTGTGATGGTTGCCTACGATAAAACTATTAACCCTTTAACCGCTAAAGAAATTAACATAATTATGACTATGCAAATGCAAAAAAATGTTGCTATCTAGAAAAATATATAGAAGAGGTCAATCGTCGGTTGAGATCCTTGCTTGGCTTATAAACACTGCAACTTCTCTGCAAAAATTCGTAAGATTTTTGCATTGGAGTCCTCAACGATGCCTATCTTGTACTCGCCGGAATAACTCTTGCTTTTTGCACTCATTTTATTTAAGGTTATAAAAATATTTTGATGAATAAGCAGTTGTCACGCCGGTGTGACAATAGCTGTTAAGGACTTATATAATATAATATATTATAAGGGTGTATATACAAAAATCTTAAACTTTCCAATATTAACCGCCAGTGGACTCTCAAGGGCAACCCCCTATAACCTTCCTATGAATAACACAGGGATTCAGAATATCTATTTATCACCTCCCAACCCCTACCTGGGGGGTAGTCACCAAGAATTTATCAGAAATGAAACACAACCATCTACCATACCATTAAAATTGATGGTCAGCATCTCATTACATTTTTTATATTACCAGTCAACATAACCCTGCATAGAGTTGACTAGGGGCCCAATTTGATAAATACCCAACAAAACATATCCTTGTGTGCATAAATAAATCTGGTCTCTAACGGATTTCTCACCACAGAGCCAGCCCTGGGAAGAAGCGGCAAAATCTGATGACCAGCCGTTGGACACGGGTCAGGTAAGCAAATATCTTCCTTCTTTCTGGGGACTTCTCTCTTTCCACTTGATGAAAGGATTGCTGTTGCCCGGTGAGACTAATAATCACTTGCGACCCGTATAGCGAGACTTCGTTTGGGCAGTTGTGCATATGTGCCTGTGTATATCTATATGTGTAGTAGTGCGTTCACTAGCATCCATAAGTATTTCATAGATTCGTTATAAGCAGATAGCATAGAGAATAGAATAAACGAATGCAGGACAAACCCTTCCTGTACCTGGACACAGTGAGGTAAAATCCGATATATCTTATGGTAGAAGATGTCACGTCAATGCCAGCAATGGCCAGAGGAAACTCTTTACAAAGCATACCAAAGACGGTTGGTCCCTTGATTATGGATTTTGAAGCCCTCCACATCCGCGATGTGAGACTCAGGTTCCTTTGGCCTCAACTACTATGCGAGAGTTTGGTAAGGCCCATACCCTCAGCGAGTGAGAGCCTTGTGGCTGGCAAAAATGATGATGATGATGATTAAAAATATACATGTTTATAATTCATAGTCGTCGTGAGTCGAATGATTAGTTGAGTAACATTGATTTAAGTTAATCTTTAAATAAATGATTTATTAATTTTTTCGTATTCAGGATACAACTGCGAGGCATACTGATTCCGATTCCGATCTGTGTATCGAAGACTCTTCGTCGGACGTGCGAAGAGGTCCAAGGGTAGATATATTCGATATTCGTTGAGCATAAAAGAAATGTATTTCAAGCTTTTTTTTGTTTTTTATGTTTACCTTAATTTCTTTTCAGAATGACCAAAATGGCTTTAGTGGGCATGTGTAACGAATCTATTGTATTTTTAATTTCATGTGATATTTGTTGTTACTTAGACGATTGTTTTAATTTCTTTTGCGATTCTTATGATATTTTTTTTCGTTTTTTTGTTGTTGAGTAAATTATCATGTAACTATTGTGAATTTGTATTTCTTAAATGCTGCTAGCTGGAACCGGTGGGCCAAGTTGCTACACGTGTAATCATGGACGGTATCACAGGTAGTAACATTTAATGGATTTCAATGCTGCGGGCTGTGAAAATAATTTGCAAATCGTAAGATTTAAATAAATAAATATATAAATATATATGAGTGTAAATGTGCCAGATTTTTCGCCTAGTGGTTTAATGTAAGCGCGCCATTGGGTCAGCTTATAAATGTCACTACTACCAAATATTTTTTTTTAAATGGTTGTAAATCAAAATAATATAAATATTTTTTATATGTAAATATAACTTTTGAAACTGATAGATTTTTATATGGTGTGATTAAATCGAATCGTTTCATCTTCTCACATTCAATATTCATTTTTAATATTGGATACATCATATTTTTTTCGTCGTTGTTTTACTCGCGTCTCGTGTAAATTGTTATTGTTTTTTTACGTTAATAAATATTTTTAATGGCAACGAATTTTTTAGTTTGTTTGACGTCGTTTTTATATTATCCATCACACGAATGTGCCTCCGCTTACAATCAAAGTATTAAAAAAAATGTTTGTTTCATCAATGTTAGGCAAAACTATATATTATTCAATGTTATTATAGATAATCATGTTGTTTTCTAATAGATTAGACGTTTAAATATTACGATATACATATTTTTTTTATGTTTTCGATGTGAATGTGATCAAAATTAATCAGTTTTAAATGAAAAGTGATATTATTTTATTAAAAATAAAACTAACAAACTAGTACAAATTATGTTATTATTTTTAAAAATGAATATATTAAATTTTCACCGTATGAATAAATAGAGTAGAAATGAATTGTTTTAAATCTGAGCATTAACCACTTTTGTTTATATGTACAGTCAAGTCTCTTTATAAAGCGGATACGGATATATCGATTAATGTAAGGAATAAATGATGTTTAATGAATAAAATCGTATTATTGCATTACGGGCGGATGACGCAAAAATGCGTCATTCGTATAATCAACGTTAAGAACTATCGACGCATTTATGCGTCATTCAATATTATATGTATTTTAACATTTTAATATATATTCTAATGATATTTCATTTAAAATAGCTATATTTATTAATTTTTTCATGGCTATTTTGACACGTTAACATTTAAAAAATATTTTATCTTTATTTCATCGTCGGTCTTTGACACCTGAAGGACACTAAGCGATCTCCAGGACTGTGACGGTCGTCTTCCATGTTATCTAGGCTCTTCATATACGGGTCAGGTCACCAGCCATGAGTCCGGTTAATTTAATTTATTCTGAATGCCAGTTTACCTTAATTTCTGATGTTAAAAAATAAACTTAGTATTCTAAATGCAATAATATATTATTATTTAATTAATTTATGTCGATTTGTTCCTTATATTTAATTTATATTACCTGTATCAATATACGAACGGAAGAATATAAAGATGCACTCAATCCGAGAGTCGTTCTGTCGTTAATTTCCTCGGCGAGTTTCCGAATTCGAGCGTTTCATGAAGAATTTAACGTAAAAAATATGCAGAACGAAGATAAAGTTATTAATTTTTTTTTATTTGATATCTACCGCATAAATAGTAACATGACCGTATTTATATGTTTATATATGTTTCTCCAAAGAATCTCTATTGATATTATTACTTTCCGTCAATACTTTTAAAATGTTTATATTGATTTGTGGTTAATGAATGTTCACACATTAAAAAATGTGATGTATTTACAAAAAATATATATATATAATAGCGTAAGAATATTGAGATGAATCCTCGACAACAACGAAGAGGTGTATGAAAATATATATGTTGGACGTTTTCCGGGGTTGTATTCATTAAAATGTTTATAAACGCATTGTTTCGCTCATTACAAAAAATTTCTCATTGTATAATGTTATTTTATTATTTTCACAACAAAATGTATGACATATTGTGCTGTTATTATTTGTATTATTATTAAATATATAAATATGTCACCTTATTCAAAATGCTGGTGTTTCCATTTCTCGTCTACTCTCCCCTCGCTGAAATAAAAAAAAAGGTCAAGTGGCACTCAATGCGATGCTTGCGATGTCAACTCAGCAACGTTAATAATTCCGTATGGAAATTTATTTTTTGCCTATATATATATATATTTATAAATATCTCAATTTTACTCGTAATCTCTGCAAAGCACCACAATTAGGCCAGTAAAAGGAAAATATACGAATGTGCGTACATAACGATGAGATCAGTCGGATCACAATTTTTTTTATGGAAATATTCATCGCTCATATAAATTAAACAAATTATTAATCACTGGTCGTTGTTTGCGCACAACCACTCACTCTCTGTGCACCACTAACTAGAGAGGTGGTTACGGAGCACACGAGTGCACTCGATGTCCTCCAGTATCAACACTAGCATTGTTTTCCTTTATTCTTGTGGTCTGAAACGAGATAAAAAAAATGCATCGTACTTAATAATCTTAATTTAAACGAGTATCTGCTACGGATCTAGCATCACTTTTCTAGTCGTTTCATCCCGATGGACGTTGAAGCTGTGGATTGATGGGTAAGAATATTTAGAGCCGGGTTATTGGCATCTCTGTTCCCGAAGCAATTGCCGTATGAGTTATTGGTTTCCGTTCGGGAATATAAACGAGTTCCAGAAATAAATCTGAGCTCAGAGCCGAGGTGATTGCGAAATGTAAACTCAATATGCAATATTGCGAACATTAGTGGCCGAGTTTATAATATACGACCGTACGCCAGCTGGACCGAGAGTCATGCTGGACGTGACATTCGATCACAACATAGCGATTGGAGCGCAGTTTTCCGTTCAGGTTTATGGAGCAGCCTCCGCGCGACGTGATTCACTTCGCCAAACAATGGAGAAATAATTTTAAATACATCTAAATACATGCGAGATGATTCATCGCTTGTCCGCAGCATTTCCCCGCGATATATCAAAATTAATGGCCGATATTTTAAAAAAAAAAAATGTTTTGGCCATAACGCGAAATCCATTGTGTTTGTTTTAAAATTTGTTGTCAAAAAGGCAATAATTCACGGCGCCATTTTCTGCCTCCACCATACCCTTTATCCGGTGATAACCTTTACGTATTCTGAAGCGCTTCTCACACCGTTACCTTCTTATGGCGGAAAATTGCCGCATTCATCCGGCTCCCTATTACCGAAATGTCAGAGTCTGTCCTTTAACACAATTGGACGGCGATAGGTCATAGCCGATGTCTGCACAACAATAAAAACACTTTATTATTCGTAGTCTCCTGCTATTTCGGCCGGATAAAATTATAATAACAGCGAAATGATTGGTAACATTTTGGGGGGGTGGGGGGGTGTTATCAACGCGGTCCGTCTCAATAATATTATTCGAATAATGCGATCGTGCGATGCGTGGATATTCCCGCTCTTGCATTTGAATGTGTTGGTACGCGTGACTCAGCCATTTAACTGCGTGCTCTATGGTCGCTAGGTCAAATGGAAACGACATTTATTATTTTGAAATTATGAATAATTATAAGCATCTTTTTATATCTATCATAATATATACGACGACGACAAAAAAAATCATCATTTATTTATATCATATTGGACTCCAATCGATCGAATCATTTTTTTGTTATGGCAATGATTTTACGTAAAAAATCTATTTTGAAACGAACCCCTTCTTTTGAACTTCCTCGATTCACTAAAGTTAGTCATGTTTTGTTTGCTGCGCATGTGCATTTTGTATTTCTTTCTTTCCGATGAGTCGCCTCTCAAACTGTGGCGCGGAATTATTTATTATTACAATATACGATGCGATAAAAAATATATATGCCGTAAAATGCGTCGGATTTCGCGTCGATTTAATTTTATTATGTCGTTATATATTTGTTTTTATTTATTGAGCGACGTATAAAACGTAAACGATGCGAAAGAGTGTTTGAATGTGTATTTATTATTAAAATTTAATGTTGGGTTTTGTGCGTTCACATGTTGAGATGTCGTGTTTTGGGGCAATATATATTTTTTTTGTTTCCTGCTTCACTTGTTCCCACATCCATTCACTCGGGCTCCGCGGGCCGCGCGGGCCGGGCGCCTGTCCGCCGTCTCCGCTGACATGCCCGGTTATTCAGCTGTTACAATCAACAACTGAAAACCAAAGCTGTCAAATTCGAATAAAACAAATGAATAATAAACGCGCGACACGTCGACGCGTCGACAGTTTGTACGTTGCGTTTACGCATTACGCACTCCGATAAGGACATTGTTTCACGATGCAGACGAGTTGAGTGATTTTTTTTTTATGCACCGAGCAACCGACTGACAGATGGAGGCGGGAGCAGACGTTTCCGGTGTCAAAACTTCCCCCCCGACGCACTCCGCTCGCCGTGCCCACCGAACAGAGGTAAGGACACTATTTTTTTGTTATGTTAATAACTCGGTGTTTGTTCAAGTGCCGGGCAGGAATTTTGTTTGACGTAAAAATATACCGAAACTATATGGACCAAAAAATTATTCTCGAGAACTCTCGGGGACATTCATATTCAAATGAGCGTGTCGCGTATCATACACACACATTTCGAACGGACCAATCGGCGATCGCCGCTTTAAAAAGCACGCCGCCTAAATCCTTTGACCATAACACCGATAATTGCGTCCACGTCCGAACTGTTAAAAATTTATTACCCTTTTGATTATATTCGAATTTCGCATTGAATCGAGCGTGTCTGCGACCGTTCGGACATGACGGTCTTGATTAAATATTTAATTTCGCGCGAATCGACGCGGTATTATTAAATTTTCGTGATTATTGCGACGAGGTGTGTGTTTCTGCACAATTAATCGCCGCCGATCCGTCTTCATTAACCCGCCGTTGACAGTTTTGGGTCTACAAATGCCTTTCAATGTATGTAAATGTATTCACTTTGCATGTATCTCCGTGTTTTTCGAAACGGGGGAAATTTCACACGCCGTTTTTCTATCGTTCGCCGCGATTTTCTATGCCGTTCGTTTTGGTCATCGTATTTGATCTGAATTTCCGGCGGTCTGAATCAACGTTTGTGTCGTTCGAATGTACATCCCTTTGAAAATGTGCCCATTCGCGTTTCGCCGAGATCGATTTCATATAAAACTCCATCGGTCCATGGATAATTCAATTAGCGATCCCATTGCCGTGGGGGGGCTTTAAAATATAGCGATAAAAATGAGTTTCATTATTTTCGAGTTGCTTTTTATCATCTCCTTAAATTGGATGAGGCATTACGGTAATTCGCAAAATTTGATTTTTTGCGATATAGCCTTCTTATCGCATAGTGACGTCATTTTTTTCGAGCGAGCTCGATTCCATTGTCATTAGTGTGGTGACATCATGCGTTTCGCTTATCGCATGTGTTTCGCGATTTTTTTGAAAATATTGAAAATATTCGATCAAAATGCTTTCGAAAAAAAATATGGATATAAATCAAAACGAGTTAACCTACGCATCATCAACCCACCAACATCCGGTAAACAATTCACCACGTTCGCTCAGTACAATGGCAGAAGTAATTAACTCTTGGACCATTATTGGTGCATGTCGTTTATTTCGCTCGACCACACTGGTTTCGTTTTATTGCAAAACGTCGCCATTGACCACAACAGTGTTGGCTGCCTCCGAGTTATTCAGACATTCTATCCGGCGACGGAATACACGAGTTTTTCAGCCCGATTTCGTGAACATTCCGTCTTTATTACAACGGCTATATAAATTCAGCTTTGTCCTGATTTATTCATGAAGCGAAGACAAATCTCTCGCTGGAAAAACGTTCGAATATATCACTTTGTATGAATACACCCTAGTGTTTCGTGCTTCGAACGTTTCACAGTTGAAAAACAAGAAATTCGATTCGAAACACGAACCCAGAAACCTGGGATGTCGTTTAAAAAATGCTTAAAATAACCTGCATTACAAAAGATAAAACACGGAGGAGAAACTTGGACTGCCAAGGAAAATATTAAAAAAAATGATGAGTTCGAAATATGGCGCTAATGACGTCTATTGAGAATATCATAGACTGATAAAAGCACAAACGTTTCTGTAAAGATGTCCGATATCTCTAACAAATGTCTTAAAATGTTGCTTCATTTATTTAGACATCCCCCTAGATGAATAAAATCAGTAATGAGCGCGTTGTAACAGTGGCTTTTGAAGACTAAGATGAGTTTTTGATCCTTTCTTCTATTTAAATAGCTAGCAGGAGTCGAAAGCGATGACCAAACGTCACCCTGCAAGATTTAGAGTATCTGTATTCGTCGGGCATGATCCCCTGCGGCTTAATAATATGAGGAAAGATACGAAGGATAGCGTTTTATCCACGTTGAGGAGAAGACTCTTTACTCTTTAGTTCCGTTTAGTGGTTAGAATCTTCTTCTTCAGTTGCGTTCTGCGTTTTTAGACGTAGGCTATGTGCCTATTTTTCACTAGCTGGATCAATTCTGGATTCGGTCGAATAGCAAATTGTGAGCCACGATAGCTTTTTGCGTCCCGATCGCCTACATGATGTTCTGCAGAAGGCAATACTTTGGTCCAAGATGCATTCTGAAAATTTGGTATTAAAAGTTACCAGAAAATTGAATCATTATGGATTTGTTTCCACTGTGAACTATTAAAAGCTCTTTTAGTAATGGATGATGCTCTTGCTAATTCTTCAGTTTAGTTGGATGAGTAACGTTTAATCCAGATGTAGTTTTTGTAGCGCTATACCAATCCTATCATAAAAACCATGGATGTGATTTCAAACTACAAAAAAATGTATACGCTTTTTATACGGGTATTTTCAATAGTTCTCGCATGTTGGAATCGGATGTGGGGAACTATGAACGAAGCCGGGCCGCTATCCGTGCCAATTCCTAGCAACATTCGAATGGGTTCACGGCTGCATCTACATGTTCTTGTTCATATCCATTCAATTTTTGGCGAGTTGGAACAATTCTGGAGCTTCTAATCCAATTCAGTTGCGAACCCAACTTCTCTTCAAGTGTCGTTTACCTTCCATAACGGTTTGCAGACGGCGATACTTTGGTCCGCGAAAGATGTGTCCAAAGTACTCAATGACTGACGATCTGTCTCGTAGTAAAAGAGTATAGAAATTCAAGGACAACCATCACAACCCTGATTACAGGGTTCAATCGGACTCGTTTTCTGGAGCTTTGTAGGTGAATGTAAAAAACCCAGGACTGTTAAAGATGGCAAAGACCCTCACTAGATTAGAGGCCACTTAGTAATTATACGTTATTTTGACTAAGGATATATTTAAAAAATGCTGAAGTCATCATAAACCTTTCCACTATGACCATTTTTGGTCGAATCTCCGTTCTACTCTCATTAATTTTATTTAACGTATATATTAAAAAAGATTTTCATTATTAAAATGAATAAGAACCATCTACAGCAGGGATGAGCAACAAGTGGCCCAATATTCGCTTCTGTTGCCACGGGCGTGATGTTTTTTCACGCTCGCATCCGGTATGATGTGCCGAATGCTAATAAAATCGTGCGATTGACATATGCGCTGAGAGAGGCATACGAGTCCTCAATCTAGGGAGGAACATCGCCGAGTGCGTTTTCATTAACGCGTCATATTGATTAGTTAAAAATACAAAATGTCAACCAAATTATTAATAATGAATAACTATTTTTATTTGTAGAATAATCCATTTAAAAAAAGGCTAAGATATTGATGAAAATTTCATCAATATCTTGGCTTGAAATGCTTGGTGTATATTTCCCATTATAAATTGACCCCCTTCGGACGACGCGGTTGTTTTCGAGCCCCCTTGACGGATCGGTTAATAGTATTTCTATTCTTTTTGTATTTTTCATACTAGATATACGGGGTTTGATCTGATATCCTATTCAATAGAAGCTTTTTTAATCAATAAATAAAAAAAAACTACTGCTAAAAATCTTTTGGACCAATACGTTTGGTCCACAGAGTGGGAAAGATTAAAGATCGTTGATAGAACATAAAAAGTTTTCATTCATGATCGAATCTTTACAATTATTAACTTTTTGTTGGAACAAAAATAGCGTTGGTGGTTGTATTAATTGGAATCCGTATACCCAAAACTCTACAATAATAAAATGACAAACTACAATCAGGTTTCCCCTCCTGGCGCCTCACGGCGCACCTAATCTTCCGGCGCTAGTGTGCGCCGCACAATTCGTTTGGCCATATGGACGATGCGCTCCTTGTTGCATTTAATAATACAGTAAAATTGTCAGTAATAAATAATAAAAAAAAGAACGTGAATCAGCATCCTTAGCTTTCAGATGTAAAGCAGGATCACGTCTGTGATTTATATATAAAAAAATATTTTTATTTTGAACATCTACAATATTTAATGCATCGTTCTATTCTAGGTAGACATCATTAGCGTCTCTAGGCATTTAATTAAATTTGGTCCTGAGTGTCAGACATTGTTTTAATATCACTTTAGGAACACGGCCAGGGACAATGAACGGCGACTGAATTTAAACGAAGCCGGCGAGAAAATTTCACGTGACTACAATATATTTTCACGGTGAATGATCACAATGAGAAATTTAAGCGGGAGAAAAAAAATCAGTACCGGACACCGCCGTCCGTTTATGTCAAATTTTCACCATCGGCTTCAATGATGCATTGGATCACGTCTCGGTAATTTCATTCAAAGGATATTAAAACTGTCGAAATCTTCGGGTATTATGTATCTCTCGGATCTACTACTCCTCATTTCGAAGCTGCCCACGTAACGGCGCGTTGCCTCATATTTTTTTTTTTTTTTTTTTTTTAGTCGACTCTCGCTTGATTTATGATTTTTTTCCAGTTTGAATAGATCCGATATGGTTTTAGTGTCCTGCTCCGATCTGGTCTTCGTGCGTCTCCGCCACGTCTGTGACGGAAGAGCGTACCGTCACTTGATTGCCGCTTGTATTCCGGTCACACACACCCGAGGACATTTATTATTCTAACTAGCATTTAATCTGCACGCATGCATTTGATTGTTGACCATTGGCAGGGAAAAAATGGCGAAGCATATAAATAATGGTCGCTACTGTTATGGCAGTCTCGCGCTATGACACACATCGGTTCGGTTCGCGCAGAGATAAACCTGTTGGCGATATTGCCGGCGTCATCTATTGTTATTGCCGGTCGTAAATAAGCCTTTTGTTTCATTCGAACTGTGATCGTCAGAACGGTCGCAGATGGATATTGGCGTTGCTTAAAAAGTGGCGTGGTGTTGAAGAGTTGCGCTAGCGATTCACGGCTGAGGCGGTCGTGACTTCGTTAGAGCGGACTGTCGTTGGTCTCTTTGTTCTTGATTCTGCATTTTTTTGAACGATGCAAAATGTCGGTCGACTGCATCGAAACACTACTGGAAGGCAATCTTTGAAGTGGCATAACCTGTCGTAATGTTTCATGGCTTATTCCATCAATTTCTTCACGGATGTTGGCCTTCAATTGCTGAATGGTTCCGAGGATTGTTACGGTAAACTTTATCTTTAAAATAACACATTAACCTTTAAACGCCCAGTGGTCCCGTACGGGACCACAGATTTGCGTCGTTCAATGGCCTACGGTCCCGTGCGGGATCAGTAATTATGGTACATTTTGCAATCGGATTACACTGGGAATTTCCAATCAGATTAGAGTTACGGGTCGCGCAATTTTTTGCAAAAAAAGCTTGGGCAGTGGCCTGCCTCTATTGCGCACGGCACACGGGCGCTTAAAGGTTAAGAAGTCTGGAGCAGTTAAGTCAGGTGATCGTGGCGGCCAAGCAATTTCAGAATTTTGCAAAATTATCCTTCTCCCAAAAATTTGTCTTAAGAGTTTAGTTTTCATGGGCAGTATCAAGATCTTGCTGCCACCATACCTCTGGTGTGTCCAAGACGCACGAAATTATCAAGCATTTGTCGATACCTTTCGCCAGTGATGGTTAGTGCGTTGTCTGCCTCATCCTTAAAGAAGTAAGGTCCAAGAACACGTTGCTCAGAAACTCAAAGTTATTTGAATTTTAAATGGTGACTTTTGGTTCACCTGTATCATCAATCTTGGCAAAACGTCGGCATTTCATAATTTTCTTCATCGTCCGGAATAAGACGATTTAATAGAGGGTCTTGTCAAAGGAATACAGAGGCTGAGGTACCACAACGATACTAATTATTCCACATTTTCCATTCTTTTACAACGCCAAGCACACACGAAACCTTTTCAACAGCAAAAAATTACACAAATAAAACAAACCCTAATAAGAAGTTAATTAAGACTTGGACAAAACGTCACCACTTAATATATATTTCTCATGGTTGGGTTTAACCGTTTAGACGCCACGGCGTGCAGGCACGCGAAACCGGCTAACCAACAGCGCCACGGCAAACGCTACTACGAATTTATTTATGAATAAATATAATATTTTTAAATGAAAATTATTGCAGAGACATCTTTTGAAGGCAATGTGATTGTTAGAATGTCGATATGTTAAGCCGTTTCATTTTATTTTAAGTTTATACGGCGTACAGTAAAAATCCATATAATTGGCTTAGCGATTAAAGGGTTAAGATGGAATATTCGCAGGACGATCGTGTTATCTCTTCAAAGTAGTCATCAGACATTTTTCCAAGCTTCGAAGCACTTCTGGGACGCAATTTTCGGTTGGGACGGACGTCAATTCATCATCATCATCGAGCCCTGGCCTCATCCAACACCCTTCTCTATTTTATCTGGTCTGCCGCTATGTCGCTTCATCTTCCGGTAAGTTTCAATGATGCAGCTGTACACAGTCCAATCTCCTCAGTCTCAATCTTCGTATCCTCCGGGGACAAGAAGGCTTGTTAACTATAAGCCTTTTCAGAGGCGTACTGCTCCGCATCCTTGACACGTGACCGGCCCATCAGAGTCTGGTCACTCTGATGACAGCTGTGACCGGTATATCCTTGTATAGTCGGTTCAGCTCCTCGTTGCTTCGGGATACGTGATTCGCCGTCGTCAAATACGGAATCATAACGATGTTGCTTTTGGCCAAAAATTCTTTTCACTTATTCCATTTTTTTCACAAGCAAAAAAAAATTCAAAATTTTCTCATTTTTTTGTTTATATATCAAACCTTGTACAAAATGTATTAGATGCAATGTCAAATAAGATTTCTACAAAGATACTGAGATACTCTCTAGTTAGAACACAAACTGACTTCTAACATCCATTAAATAATTACATTATTTTTTGTTGGTCTTAACACTTTATGAGCTGCAAGGTAAATGTAAACATCAAATCTAGCCTGGGGGCCGCATGGTTTCATGTAATGATAATCCAAGCTAAAATGCACGCGTATCCATCTGTGATCAAATAGTAGAATTACATTGTGCATCGTTATCAGAAAAAAAATGCCTCTCGCTCTATGGCTCTCACGCCAAAAGGCGCGAACGGCTCATAAGCTTGGCTACAAAATCACGCCTTTTGGCGTGAACGGCTCATAAAGTGTTAAATTGGAAAATCTTACCAGAACCGTGTTTTTTTTGTATTTCGTTCCGGTTCAATTAAAAACAATTAACTATGTATTGCTTTGGAAGTGAATCGAAAAAAAATCCTAACACCATTTCTAGCTGGATCATTTCTGGACCGGGCTGGGAGGTCCAGAATGACAATGCACTTGAAGGAGAAGAAGATCGTTTTTGGCGATCTTCCTCGTATCTGAAGAAGGTAATCACGGCAGTGAATCACTCCCAAGATATATATTTTACTGTTTATCAATTGACATCTTAATCACAGTGGTCTTTGTCGAAGAAATATAAAAACGTTTGATGTTTTATCATCTAGAAAGAAGCAGGATTTGTATAATGAAACAAATACTTGGGATCCCAAATAGACCCCATCGGCACGGCTAGGTTAAAAAAAATGGGGAAAGATATATGTGGAAAAACATTATGATTACTTCTAGAGTACAATGAGGATGGAATTTTTAAAAGTAAACATGTAAAATCTTTGAAGGGCTGCTCGAAAAAGTGTGGCGGCCGCGGATTACTCATCCCTGGCTTGGGGTATCTGAGATACCCCCTTCGGACGACCTAGTTATTTTCGAGCCGCCGTTACGGATGGGCTTAATTATTTTTTTGCACGGTTATCTGTCGAATGTACCCGCTAAATAAAATGAGAGGGCGCAGAATTCTTTATCTTCATCTCCAGATTGATATATTCCGAAAAATTGCGAAACACTGCAAAATTCGATACCCTATTTCATACTGCTAACGCATGCACTGTTCGCTTATCGCTACGCTAAGTTGTAATGATACCGAACCGTCTATTCTACAAACCTAGTCATCGGTTCGGCCGAAACAATCATAAAATACGGCCATAAACGTGCGCTTTATCTCGCGTGCTCTCCGCCTCCTGCCGCAGATTACCACCTTTGACAAAGTATCGGCTTTGATATATTCAAACTATACAAAATTAAATAACAAAAATAAGTGCATGTTTGATCTTCGTTCAAATCCCATGATAAATATGTTCGTGTAGTTTCAAAGGCGTTCTTTTTAAAGATCCACAGCATCGGCGCGTAGGTCACAGCGATTCGAATCAAAAGTTCAAAGGGTTGTAATAACAATAGTGACTTTTGTATACAAAGAGTTGAAAGAATCACTATGTCCAATCTGTTTGTGCCATTATTGCATTGAATCTATTCTAATTAAGTTCGTAGCTGCGAGCCGTTGTAAAAATGGCGGCGCTCAGAATTGGGTCGTTCGAAATGCGGTTCTAGTTAGATTATCTGTGCAAATAAATTAACTAGTTTTATTTAATCAGCGCTTGGGCTTTGAGCCGTTGTCCTTGCATTGTTTGAATAAGATTAAGGCGGATAAGGACGCGGCCGTCGCTCCGAAAGTTTCGGCGAATAAATTGCAATTTTTTGGACGGATGCCATTCAGCGTTCGGCAAGTCGAAACGGCGTCGTATATCAACATTTACGACGGTCTCTTGATGACTTAATCATGAATTATGTAATTATGCACACATGATTTACAATGTAAAACGCTGTCGCAGGATGAATGATCCACTGGATCGAGGATGTCGCGTGTATCAACAATGGCACGTGCCCGTATGCATAATCATTGTCGGCTCTCGTGTGTTATATATATTTTTTTTTCACCGTAATTTGTATGCCGAAAGTGTATCTTTATCGGTATACCACTTTGTTTACCATGTTTCAATATCCTATCGGGGCTTACCAAAGGGTCAAACGTGGAAAGTGGGAACCCGTCGAATAAATTTGCACGTAATTCGTCTGACATCACCCTTATCTGGATGAAGGGGATATGTTATCTTGTTTTTTTATTTTACTTTATCATAATGCGCGCACTCTTACGCCAGTGTTTTGCGTGAATTTCAATCGGGGATATACACAAATGCTAGGGGGACCAATAACAAATCGCGTATTTTCAAAAATATTATTGGATTTGACCTAAAGAGACGTCGTTTGAGTTTTGGCTACTGGCGATGACCTAAAGGGACCTACCTTTTCGACATATAGGGCGATGGACTTCCAATCCCTCACCTTTTAGTGTCTTAAGATCTTCGAGCCGTCGTTTTCTTGGTTTCTTATATAGTGCCTTCCATACGGCGATGGGTCTGGTGGCTCTATCCAGAGGGAATCTCTGTGTATTTCTTTCAAAATTCATGATAATTTCATTAAAACATAATGGTATGATATTTTCTTTCTATTCTAGTCTCGATTCTTTTGCTCCTCTTCCTTATTTCTAGAGGACCCTCACTTTGAGGAGGTTTTTCCCATGATGAAAGGATTAGTATTGTACGTACGACTTATTACATGTTACGATGTGCCGACTAACTTGTCCAATGATCATCTATTTGAGACTATCCATGTCCAAAACCTCTAGAAACGCTATCGCTCGAGGACTGGCTAACTGGGACTCAAGTAATCTACACATTCCCTGCTGGTACCAGGGATTCCTCGTCGAAGGGTCCTCACTGTGTTTGCTCGACATGCTTTTTGCGCTAATGGCAGGGTTTACGTCGGCCGGTCTGCCCTCAGGGTGAGGGACTAGGTCCATGTCCCGACAAGGAGGATACCTGTCGTCACTGCGCAATAGCGGGTGAGATTAATCTACCAGGTGCCCTTCGGTGAAGTCAGCAGCGGTTTGTGCTCCTTGCAAATGCCTCAAGAAGGCGTTCAATCATACGACGGGCACGGATACGTGTCCAGGTTTTATCTAAGCTACGGCATTGCTCATCTTTCTGTCGCTGCTACTGCCCTTATCTGGACGCTGTCTTTTTGCATGAGCCATACGCTTGTAAGGGTCGCACTCGAGGCCTTAGCTCCACCATAAGGACTTTTCAACAGGGTGCTATCCCTATGGCTGCTGCGATTTTCAACGCCTCACTCCACACTATCCTACTTGTTACATGCAGATAACGCCTAGAGAAGATGCGAACAAATACCATGGCAAACACAGGAGTGTAAAATCCAATGCCAACAATAGCCAAGAGAGAGAAAACTCTTACTAAGACTGCTTGGGTACCAGTGGTATGGACGCAAAAGGGTCCTAGACCTTGCATCACGTGCGAGAGTCTGGTAAGGCCCATTCCCCTAAGCGAGCGAGTATCTCGTGGCTAGTAATTACTGATGATGATAATATAAAAATGACTAAACTTGCTTGTCAAGTGATATCTCTTGTTGGATGTAAATTATGCATTTAAAACCACTGCTCGCTTCCACAAGTTCAAACTTGAAAATTTACTGCACTAGATAGATGCTCTTCACGCTTGTCAGCTATCGACTTATGCGATCTCGATTTATATTCGTCTATGGATAATGGGTGGTGATAAAAAAACAAAATGTTCCAATATTGGAACACCGGGCAAATGGACGTTATCGGCACCATTGACATGGAGTATTATAATTTTAAAGGTCTGCGGCGCCTCTTTGCTCCTCTCACTCGAATCTCTCCTGAATAAGTAACCACTGACAAATTATGGTTTGGTATAGTAGGATTTTAGTCTGTGGTTTCAGCCACTTTGTTATGATCCTACCATAGTATATTTTTTTCCGGTCTGGATTCTCTGGATTTCCAGAGTTCTTCTTTGAATTTGTTGACTTATTCAAATCAATGGTTTCCTACTCTCAGCTCTGTCGCTTAATTCCGGGTTATATTATCATTATGGAAGATGTAATACAACTTATCAATTTAATTAATCTTGCCAACGAAGAAGTGCACATGATTCTTTATTATCCTGGTATAGTCATCGTAGAGATGTAGAGTTTCTGAGACATTTCCTCAATGATTAATCGAAGATCTGCCTAAATCGAGACACGTGACACAATGTCAAAACAAGATTGCTTCAAAGAAAAGAATACATAGACACCGAGATACTTCCTAGTTAGGACACAGAATGTTTGATAATTTTGGCAAATCTTAGCAGTGAATCGTAGCTTTTTTACAATAAAGTATAAAGCTAAGAAAATATTTTGGATCTAATATTGACTGTGATGATGATGATTTAGTATGGCTTTTACTTTGCCATTCTTTGCGTGCCCTTCGATGTTGGAGTTGCCTCCGCCCTGCCGGAGCACTCCAAGAACAACATTAGTTGGCTATTGAGTTTCCTCGTTGCCACTACGGTCTGGGACCTACGGGACGGGTGGGTCAAGTTTGTAGGGAGTGGTATTGTGGTGGGAAACGGCTGAAGGTACTATCCCGAGAGCCTAGTCAACCTAGTCCGAGATAGTCGCATCTCTACACCCTTACTGATGCTAGAGATACTAAAAAATATTTCTTCCCAAGCTCACGCCTGGAAGGGTTAGGACGGTGACCCACGGTGATCCAAGAGGTTTTCCTTTGCCATCTTCATCACAGTAGTTCTTCGCCAATCATTTCCTTCTTTGACAGTTTTTATCGATCGCCATCATGCAGATTGCACGAAAAGCTCTTTTATACGTTCTAGGAGAAGTCATCCAATAATCGTCTCCATTGTGGTGATGCTCATGTGGATGCCAAGGACTGTCCGTCACCGTTTCACCACATTCACCGTTGTCAATTAGCGTATACAATTATCGGCGACTAGATCTAAATATTTAATGAAACAAGATGACGACGGATTGATGTCCGACGAAGTTAACAGCCGCTGACGTCACACGTTCGACGTGTCGATTGAATTTCAAGAGCTTTTTAATGAGTCACGTATAATTTATAGATTCATATCATTGACGATTAGTTTTTAGAGAAGGCCGTTGGGCAATATGGGTGGCCACACTATTCTGAACGTCCGGCTGTCGTCGTCCGAGTGCGGTCATCTCGATAAATAGATTTACGCGTATCGTCGCGCGTATAAAAGTATTTTGCAATCGTTGCACGGAAGCGATTGCTTCACGGGTACGTAATTTGCATCAGCATTGTGCTTCTTGCATTCAAGTTTTCGGGTTGAGTTCGTCGTGTCGCCAATGAGGTCGCGGCACCGCCGTTACCCTATATACCCGATGGACAGATAGCTTTCTTATGTTAAGTCAAGAGTCTTTTGAGTTATCCATGCATGGCAACAGCGGCCGCGCAAGAGCCGGGGAGTGAACGAGACGGCGGTTCCGTAAATCTGTACAGTCTTTTTTTTTGTGACAAATTTGTATGTATGTAGGAGATGGCGTCGCATAAATAATTCAAGAGGCTGGAAAAATTACAATTTTACATTTGAACTGGAAGGCGGCAATTGTAATTCAAATTTAGATTTTCATAGCTCAACGCCACGGTGGCGAGTGCAAGAAGCCGGGGCTCGCTGTTATTGTTTAATGTTGCAGAGGAGCGACATTAAATGATAAACTTTTACGATCGTTTGTTATTTTTTTCCTCCTCAGCTCTCGCTTCTTCTTCGTCGTCGTCGTCGTCGTCGCGTCCATAAAATTATGCCGTCGGATGAATGCATAATCAGCGATTGTGTGGGTCATTGATCGCGGGGTTGGGAACTGGTTAAAATTAACCCCTTCGTCGACCGGCGGGTTAAACCAGCGCTCGGCGACCTATGGCATGCGTTCCCCCGAGTCCAGGGATGTACTCATCAAAACGCAAGCTTTTAAGCCTTTCGCGTAAATCTCATTAAAATTCATAAATTAAATAAATATTGTAATTTTTGTATAAAGAAATGTTGTCATCTTGATATCAAAGGAAGTTGGCAACACTGTGCTCGAAAACAACCGAGTCGTCCTAAGGGGGTATCTCAGGGACCCCAAGCATTTCAAGTCGAGATAATGATGAATTCATCATTATCTTGACGTTATTTTTAGAAAAATGGATTATTTTAACCATTAGAGTGCCGATGGCGCTCTTTGTTGTTTGGGCCAGAAGCGTAATCGCGCCTCAGATATCAAATGAAAACATTGGAGACCAGTAAATCGCATTGAAATGAAAGCTTTCGTACCTGTACTGTTGAAAATGGGGATAAGCCGAAGATCTAATATGTTTAGATACTGGGCAAAAAATTCAAGAAGCATTCCATGGTTTACTAAGATGTTTTTTTTTTAAATTGAAACAATTATAAAATCTCTATTTAAAGTTAGTTTTTACCAGTAAGAAAAATGTATGGTTAGTTCCGAAGTTGTTTATGCATTTATTTGCAAAATTATCTTATAAATGTTTATTACAGTGGAACCCCCAATTACACTACCCCGAAATATTCGCCGCAAATTTGGTCGATATTTTAAATAATTAATATGACGCATAAATGACAAGCGCACTCGGAAATATTTCGCCGTAGACTGAGTTTGACTCGCATTCGGCACATTGTACCGGATACGAGCGAAAAAAACATCACGCGCGTGGCAACAGCAACGAACAATGTATTGTTTTTATATTTTTTTCGCAATTGCAAACAATAATGGATAATGATTATTTATAATATTTATTCTTTAGACTTTTAGAGACATCTACAGTTTTGGGTCATGTAGGATATGTATTAAAAAGTTATTCAAGAAAAATGTACTTCACAAAATGTATTACGTACGATGTTAACCTAGCCTTGCTGATGGGGTCAAAAACTTGGGGTCCCAAATATACCCCATTGGCACGGCTAGGTTAAAAGAGTTATTCAAGAAAAATCAAAAACTTGGGGTACCCCATCGGCACGACTAGATTAATATAAAATTAATAAAAGAGTTGGATGTAAAACAATAAATACGTTTAGATTATTGTTAACTTAATTAGAACAAATACAAGAAATCACATTTTTACACGGTTTTTGTAGAAACACGATTTAAGAAAATCGATAAAAATTTAATTATTTATATAATATTGGTTCATTTTTGTATAAAAAATATTTTTATAGTAATATCGATTAAAGTTGGCAACCCTGCGTTGCTGTATTGAGCTAACAGATTTATTACATGCGTCTCTCTTTCTCATTCTCTATATATCTCTCTCTCTGTGTATCCTTGCATATCGCATATATTATAATTATTGATATAAAACAATAGATAATGCATTGTATTTACTTTTTAATCAGTTTGATTGGAGAAATATACTCATATCTCATTTTGCACGGTATTGTAATAACACGATTCAAGAAAAACGGCTAATTAATCCGTTTATACACTTTTTTTTCTTTATTGAAGCTATATTTATCAAATTATTTCATTGAAAATTTGTCAGGGATTTTTTACACGGAGTCCCGTGTAAAAAAAACGGTTTTGAAATTACACGGTCCATTGAATATAATGAATTCTATATTTTTACATGAATTATTTGTTCTAACACAATTCCCAGTAACAATAAAATTAAATACATATTTTAAATTATTATATTTACGCGTATATTAGCGATGAATAATACTTCTACTTCTTTTTACACGATTTTCTATACTACAATATTTTTTAATTCAATGTATCAATTTTTCTATGAATTTTACACTATATTTGTTGGAACGTATCTACCGTGTAAAAAAAGAGTTGCATTTATAAACTCGTATAAAAATCATTTGCCCAAAAAAATTAAGATTCGAAATATTTAAGCGTCAGCTTCGAGGGTTGAAATTCAACGCAGTCGTTAATTTTAAAATAAAATATTTTTTATTATGGTATTTTATTACGGTGTAAATTTCTTAATATAATTTTACAGCTTTCATTTTGGTGGCACGCAAGTGTCCAATACTTAAAAAGTATATGTTCGATGAATATACGCAGGTTGCCGACCGCTGAGTTAAACCTTAACATTTACGGTTACGCACTTTGTTCATTTTTAAATATTTTGTTTAGTATGTTTCGCGCAAAACTACGCAAAAAATACACGGAGCTCATACTAAATCACGGAATAAGTTCCGGCGTATAAAAACCTCGTATAACTCATACAAAATGTTGGGGGTTACCCAAAAAAAAATCGTGTAAAAAAATCTGTGATACGCAGGGAATAAAGTATTCTTGTGTATTGAGATAATTTATTTATGTTTATACGGCATAAGAAATAATCTAAGGAGTATAACAAATATTTTTTTCATTATTCGTTGTAAGATAATTCAATAGAAATACAGTATACTCTCGATTATCCAGAATACGGATAATCCGAACTATTCTTTTTTATTTCGTTATAAAATTTAATTATATATACTTATATCGTCATGGACAATATTTATTACAAAAATCTGCGATTTTTGTTGGCTCACTAGAACAGTGGCGCGCCTAAAGTGTCTGGCGCCTGTGTGCAGAATTTAATTAAAGTATATTAATATTTTTTATCGATTTTAGAGATTTTAATGTATTCATATTTATTACTTTCCAATTTCTTCCATCTTGGCGCCTCTCGCCGCACTTAATCTCCTGGCGCCTGTGTGCACCGCACAATCTGGCCATATGGACGGCGCGCCTCTCAACAAAAATCTTTTAACGGTTTTCGAAATTTTTTCTAAGAGGTTTTTTATCATTTTATTTGAATTCTCATTGGTCGATGTACTCCAATAAAGTGTCAACAATAGTTAGTGGTGTGTTAGGATTAATACGATTAATAATTACTACTTCTTCACTTGCATCATCATTGCTCTCCGGAAATATTTACCAAATCGATTTTTCGTTGAAAAACCCTTTCTTTATTACAAGAAAGGTTTTTTATAGAAACTCTTACTTTTCAAAAAATCCTGAAAAGAGTTTCACACTTCTGGTACCAAACTAAGTTTTGAAACCAATCTTCAAAGATCTTTCTATCTATCCTTGTCGCTTTCTGGCTAATAATCAATAGGAAGTTTTGTTATTTGTGTTCCTTTAAATTATCTTGGTTTCTTTAGCCTTTCCATTCACCAAATGTTTAATTTCCAGGCGTGTTCGATAACAGTTTGGGTATCAACTCTATATTCTTTGAAGAGGTTTTATTTAGATTTCCCTTTTTCGATTATTTATATATTTTAATACAGTGTAACCTTGTTTCTGAGTTTTTAAAGGGACAGTTCTAACACCCGAGTCAGGATTAACACTTTGGAAGGTTTTTTTATGTCATAAAGCCTTGTGTAAAAAATAACAACTAATCCGGATTCACCAGAATTAGCACCTTCTGATCACTATCTATTTCGTTCTTTAGAGCAATCGTTAAAAGACAAGATAAATAAAAGTGGAGATGAAGTCAAAAATCATTTGGATGGGCTAGATTTTATAAAAAGGGGAGAGTAAATTTGCAGGAGAGTAAAAATAATGGATTTCTTTTGGGATGACCTAACAAAAGGATATTTCTTGATAAATAAAAACGAAAAAAGCGTGGTACATATTTTTGGGTTTTTTTACATACAGCTCTTACGATGCCATACATCGATTGGAAGGTTTCTTTTTGTACGTCTTCAATGCTTGAATAATCGATATACAGTAAACCCCCCTATAACGTCGAGATAGGTGCCACGTTATAGGGGGAGACGTTATAGGAGAGTAATTTTTTTTTTGATTTGAAGGAGATCAGTGCAACAAACATTTTAATTTTTCATTTTTTTTTACATTTTTACTCGTTTACCAGAGCAAATGACTTGTTACGCGCGATAAGCGATATCCTTTCGTATTTTGGCTGACGTAATCTTCCCGCAACTTGCGGGAAGGGAAGATCAAGACGACGTTTTTATTATTATTAGTTAATTTTATAAAATTATAAAATATTTTTATGAAATTCTATTTAGCGTTTTAAAATATGTAACGTTATAGGAGGGTTTGACGTTATAGGAAAAAACTTCCGCAAACGTTATAGGGGGGACGTTATAGGAGAGGACGTTATATAGGGGGTTTATTGTATTAATCTATACTTTTATATTTTCTAAAATAACAGAGCTTTTATTTTGAAAAAAAATTATCTAACACCTGAAATAATCAATTCCTAAAATATTTTATTCATACAAAAAAAATGCATTAAGTATAATATTTCATGAGATATTTTAGGTATAAAAAAATAGCTATAAAGTCAAGCCTTAATTTTATATGAATTTTCGACTGCATACTTTTCTAAGCATTTCATAATAAGAACTTCATAAAAAATAACACTAAAATTTTATAAGATCAATTTAATGACCGTCACGACGGCTCGAAACCAACGCCGCTGGCCGATGGAGTATATTTTGTATGAAATTAATGTACAAAAATAGACCCCAAAATTCAAGAATTTAAATATTCTTGGACAATACCTTGACATTTAAAAAAAAATGGATTATTCTATGAATAAAAATAGATATTAGTAAATATAGATTTAATTTATTTTTTTTCCACTAATTAATGCGGCTCGCCACATGTAGGTTTCTCCACTTGCACAACACGATATTTTTTCTTGCCCCCACTTGCACATGCGCGATGTTTTTTCTCGCTCATATCCTGTACGGAGCGAAAAAAATCCCACGCGTGTCATTGTAAAACAATATTGTTGTTTTTATTTTTTTTTCGTAATTGCCGACAATAAACATCAATGATTATTTATATTTATACTTTAGATTTTTTTTTGACAAATACAAAAAGTTTGGGACATGTAGGATTTATATTAAAAACTTGGCATCGGCACGGCTAGACTAAAGGTTTTCAAAGTATCTGAAACATTTTATTTGAAAAGGATATTTGGCATAATCGTTTTTAATTATTATAAAATTAAAAAATAAAACTATCGTAATAAAAAATAGTCGTTCTACATTGTGAAAGTAATAATGTCTGAAGAATTTTCGCGTCGTTTAAAATATTTGCCAATGAAAAGATTTCTTACAAAGCGCCACTCCAATTACAAATCCTTATTCAATTTCCTGCCAAAAACGTTGATAATTTAATTTCGTAAAAAATTAAAATAAAATTTTCGTCCACACACACCTTGATCTTTCGTTTGCTGAAAATTTTCTCTATCGCGTTATCCTGGATAATTACATCATTCCTTTTTTTAAGACGGCTAAGACGAAAATTCGTACGGAGGTAATAAAGATAAAAATTGCGTGACGGAAAGAAACCCCGACTGGAGATAAATATAAATAAGTCCTTCCGTTTTTTTTTTATATCTGTCGCCCTTTTTTCTTTTTTTTTCTTTTACCTCTGTCGGTTATTTTTATTATCGCCGGTGCGATAATGGCCGATGAATCTAGAACACTTGTACCGCATCCATATTAGCGGCTATGCGGAAATCTAGGTACGTAGTTATTTTGCGAACACTTTGATGTATGGGAAGCGAACCTGCGAGCTTGATAGTAGATCTCGGCGTCTGATAAATTGTGACTTATTAGATAAGGCGGGGAGAAAGGCCCCCTTGCCCACTGGCAAGAAACTAGCTGTGTTCTATTCAACCAATTTCCTGTGCGTCGGAGAATGTCAAACTTTGAGACTCTTTAGAAAATTTTCTATAAGTCTCAGAAGAACTAAATCCCTCCATAACAATCTTTTATCTCCACGGCGATATGTTTAACCCAAATCATCTCCCTTCACTCTTGACTGAAAATCATGGGACCTTTTGATGTGTGCCGGTCTTCTGGATGACTGGATCTTTCCTCTGACAGGATTAGGGGAGTGAAAATATCCAGTCATTCACCAACCAACCCCCTTAAATTTTTATTCCACATCTATTCGAGATATCAAAATGTTCCACAATAAAAATCCATTATATTCAATAATAAATATAAAATAATCGATCAACATTTACCAACCCTTAAACCATAACACAATAATTTATAGTGCTATTTGATTATAATATATTTTAAGGGTCAATAAATTTATCTTACGCTGAAATATATTATTTGGGTAAATTTAGTAGCATTTTATCTAACAAATATTAAATCTAGAGGTATTATAGAATTATTTCTAAGTATAAATATCTATTTCTGGACAAGCTGGAGCTTTACGAGATATCCAAGACGATTATTATTATTGTTGTCAGACAGTTTTCTCATTATTCGCTATTCAAATAAATTGTTTATTTATTATTATATATATATATTTTTTTTATATTAATTAATAATAATTCATAACTGAAAAAAGTTTGGTTTAGGGATGCATAAAATTATTAATTCACACAAATTTTATGACTTCCATGTTGTTATTTTATATTTCATGAAGCACTAACCACCCTTCGGCATTTTTCATTTTATATGAAAAATGTTTTTCAGGATCAGGCTCATTTTCAAGATATCTTTTATTTTTACCAATAGATAACTATTTATTAATACAAAGATATATATTTATTGACTATAATTTATTAAGAGAATTATAAAATATTCTATTCCTCGATATAAAAATCGCATTAGTTCAAAACCGCGAATTTATTTTTCTTTAAATGCACCTTTCAGTTTGATTTATTTCAGCATACATGAATTTGAAAAACATAACAATAAATATCATGTTTTTTACGTGATTTTTTTTAACGAATCCTTATATTTTGACTGGATCTCATGTCTTTTTTGCGCGGTTTTTCATGGGGCGTATCTACTACGTAAATCGCGAGATGTAATTTATTTTTAACGTTAGTAAGGAACATGGAAATATTCTTTACCACATGTCTCAAAAAAATTACAATGGAAATACGAATTCTTCGTAAACAGATGCGTTTATTCTATAGCGATAGCGATACTTAAACTTCTTTTTATGTGACAGAAATGTAAATTTCGACCTTAGTGTTTAGGTTGAAATAGCTATACCATTTCGATGTCATTTCAATACCTTCGTATTAGAATTATTGCAGAACGTTTTAAAAATCCTGCAATGGAGTCTTAAAAATTATTGCACTGTAGAGTTTTTGAACTCAAAATGCCGAATAGTTTACCACAGTTTTTATTCAATAGCGATTAAAAATTAACAATTAATATGAGAACGATAGATCGGGGTGTAGTTATCTCACCCTGAATAAATTATATTAGTTAATATTTGAAGACGCGAATTAGTTGACATCATAATTGTATAGTGTCGAGTCATTATATCGAATCTAATTCAGAGGGGGTCAAAGGGTAGATATTGATCCTCTTCACTCCGATATCACCGACTCAATCTAATTGCGGTCGACTGTAGCTCGATGCCGTTTGACTCCATCCAATTTGCCAAGTTTCTGCGCAGACTTCAAACGCCAAGTTGGTCGGATTGAAGGGCAACTTGACAGTGGGTCACACGAGACCACCGCCCCCGGGACACTGACCACTGACCACCGTGTGCGTGGTCTGCTCCCATTTGTTACGTATACAAATCAGCCTGGGCTATATTTAAGAATCCGAAATTCAATCCACTCCGAAAACGCTGCTGATAATCGTTCTAGCCCCCCGCCCGAATGACCTCCAGCCAAAGTAATTGACCAACCCCATCTAAAAATCTGGAATAGACTGGTACACCGAATTCGGGGCTTGGTCGGCGGTCATGTTTAACAAAAACACTGCAATCAAGGTCAACGACGCCATTATCTAACAGCATATATATTATCACTCAAGGACCCGGTCCCGCGCTAGTGCGGAAATTTTCCTAAACGGTAAACACCCGCTCCCGCATTAACGCGGGTTCACAAGAAACGTGTTTTCTAATGCGCTACAAAAGGCTTTCTTTTAAAGTTTTACGAATGGACACAGTTTCATTCATTGCTCTGCATGCCCTTTGTAAAATATATGACATATG
>JAGXCT010035893.1:0-36977 GCA_022495035.1 Philopotamus ludificatus | reverse complement strand
TGGGGAAGTTGACTGTTTTTCTTCATATGCATTATCCGTTGCATTCTTGTGACATCCCCGCCCCTCCCCGCCCCGCCTCCGGCGCTCCTGCGAATCTCAAAATCGGGAACTCGGTGTTGCCAGGTAAACAAATGCACCGTTGCCCGACTAACATATGGACGGATCCGTCAGCCGCAGCAAACGTCACTCGCCCGAGCGGGGGTCCGGCGCCGACGTCACGTCCGACATTATGTCGAAAATAAATCGGGCGTCCGCGTAATTTACACGCAATTCGATTGCCATACGTGGATTTGAAGGTTATGACCCCCCCACCTCCTCCCCCCTCCGCTGTCCCGTTTCAATTTGCAATTCAATAAATTTATAGGTGAGACTAGCCGACATATGTTTGCCACCGCCTCTTCGGGAATAGGGTTACCTGTTGGTTCACTCGACTCAGATTTTTATCCGGCACCGCCGGCATATTTAATGATTTGGCACAATGTATATAGAACAAGGGCACGGCATCAATCACGGGCGATGGAGCACCATATTGTAGAATCTAAACGACCCTCGATAAGTCCCCGTGCAACAAAGAGAAAGCCCAACTCATCCCGAGGCCGCGCACATAATCTAAGAATATCTCGTCGCTATAACATGTATTTTATTATCGGTATTTATATATAAATGTCGATTTATATTACGAGCCCAACGTCGATTGATGCCCGCACATATTGGATATGCGTTCGTATGGCTTCCTTTACAAACGTCAACTCTGAAGCCATTTCGTTGGCTGCGAACGGACGGAAACGTTCCTAAATACAGCCGCACGATGAAATAACGTTCACACTCGAACTGAAGTGATGCTTCGATGGTCAAGAGATGGAACGATCGCAGGATCGGCCATGCAAGAAGCATTATATATACAATAAATACCGAACGGGATGAATCATCGCGATTAAAATTCAAATATATCCAAATATACTTGATTTAATAGACGAATAATGAAATATATATATATATATGTGTCATTATTTGACATTACTGATGGTTTAAATCAGCATGGTGTCTGTCGGTCGCCAGCAATGACCATTTTTTTATTGCCGTGTAATTTAATTCGCATTTGAAGGATTGACTTCTGAAAAAATGCATTCATTACGGCGTTGTTCGACGATCAATTGATCGTCTATCTCTTCGGCATCTAAGACATTATTCAACGGATTATGATTTCAGTACGTGAGCGAGAATCGCTTATTTTTTTATATCAAGCACAATCGTAGCCGTGATTGTTTCGATTTAAAGTAAAAAAACGAGGATTGATATAAACCCTTTCACCGTCGTATCGAACGTTATTATTTATATTAAATTAATCATCGGTTTGAAAGTGTCGTGCTGTCGACGTCTGCTAAGAATACCATGGACCACTAAACACCCAAACTTTACTGTCCTAAAAGAAACGGGAAGCTATAAAATGGACCGACTTTCTACCATATGTTTTAAAAGGATTCTTCGATACTTTGGGTATCTCGCCAGTAGAAAGATAGCCTGGAGAAGCTCATCGCATTTGGAAACATACAAGGACGCAGGGGAAGGGGCAGAGCGCCCACGCACTGGAGCGAGCAAGTGAAGACTGCCACAGGCTCCACCGTAGTAGCTGCAATGCGGATGCAGATTGCACAGAATCCTGGAGAGACAAAATCAAGAAGATTACGAACAAGAATGGTCACGATCCTCGGACATTAGGGTGCCGAATAAACAAGAAATATTCATTTATTTATAAACGGGCACAGCTGTTTCTCTAGGTGTGTCCACGCTCTGAGCAGCGGTAATAAATTAATAACGATTTTATCAACACTTTCGGGTGTCTGATTGGTTCGGCATTTATGACGATCGTGCTCTATGAATAAAATTAATATTTAAAACCGATGAATGAATCGTTATATTATAGATTTACATTTAATACGCAACAAAGTTTGCCGTTAATTAATCATTCCTTGTTTTTTTTTTATTTTATTATCTTCGTCTCTGTTGATAAATACCGATTATGCATTTTATCTCTTTATTTTTATCGTTTGACGCTAGGATGCAAAAGAAAAGGACGGAATATGACAATTTATACGCAGCCTTGATATTTAAACGGTGCCACGGCAATCGGACGGATTATATTGAGATTTACGAAGTAAATATTGAAACAATTTCAGCTAAACACTCACCGTTTGTGTTTCAATTGCGAATCGACTTTCTCTAAAACAAATAAATAACGTCAAACGACGACGCTCTTAGAATTTTGACGATTTTTCGATTGATTTCAATTATTTTATATATATATATATTTAATTATTATTATAACCTTACGATGTACCAATTGACATTAAATGTATCCTTATCTTGTTTGCTCGCCACGGCATAAAAATAAATTTTGCAATAATTATCTCTCTCGAAATGTCTTGGCAGGTAACTATACTATTGTCCACAATCGTGTTTGTATAATTATTATATTATTATAGCAAACGATCGGATCTATCTGCGATGTGGAAACGATTCCCACTTTTCTTATGTACAGTGAAACCCTGGTTTTACGTTTTTGAAGGGACTTATTAAAAACAAAACGTAGGAACGGGATTGTAAAAATTGAACGCAACGAGCGTGAAACCGTAAAAGCCGGGTTTCACTATATTTTGATTGATTCCGAACGAATAATACGATTTAACCGCTCGTCTATATATTATTATTGACCCGTTTTAACAGTATGTCGATTGCGCTCGTCATTATAATCCGTAGAGTAATCAGATAATCTCGCCGACCTTTATATAGTTGACTCCGTATGACACTCGGTCAGCACGGGATTCTGATTCTCAATGTCGATCGGACACGATCTTAATTTTTCGTTCGATACCGCAGAATTGTTTGCAATGTGTACGAATCGTTTGATTTATCGTCGATTCGTTCGATATGCTTCGAACATTGTTCACCGTTTATATGTCACAGTTCCATGGTCTCGATTTGAATCGAATTAGGTATGCTTCATCGATTAGCGACGATTTTTTTATGTTTGCCGTTTAAAATTCGTTCGCTATTCCACGTGCATAAGCATACGGAGAGTCTAGCTCGATATCCGTCGACGTTCAAACGAATCGGTTTCGTCGGTACATCGGACACTGACGTCGACGGTGATTACGTATCGACGGAATCTAAATATGCATTTTTCTGGATTTCTACGCACGGTATATATATATAAATCTAGCATATGTTAAGGAGAAGCCTCGTGAATAATACCTTCATAATATTCTACGTTATCTATTCCGAGCGATCCGAATCGATAACATGTTTTATCGCGGCTATATTAGCGAACGTTTGATCGTCGTAGTCCTACGTATGCTCCGTCGTTATGTTTTCAACGCCGACGTCGATATCAAAAACTCTTAATGTCAATTCTCCTCAGCATACTTGTCGTGAAAACTGGTTTTGTGCTAGGTGCAACGGTGTGGACCTTACCGTCGCTGCTGTCTTTGTCCACGGCTACTCTACGCATTGTTTATTTGAAGAAATTGAATATTTTTTTTTGTTGCCGGCGACCGAAAGAGGTCGCCCCCCGTCCCTGCTCGCCAAGGATGATGGACGCCTCGCCTTGACAATTTTCGATGAGGCTGGTCGGTCTGCGCGCGCGCAGAAGCGAATGCGGATCTAGCTTCCAGCGGCTGGCTGCGCGTGCATCGATCATTGGTGGCCCAATGGTGAAAGTAAACTCTTGCACGATCGCATTACGGTAACCTTGCGTCAGGCTGCTGGGGCCCCGTCGTCGCCGTCGTCGCCGCCGACCACCTCCAACCGGCCCGCGCTCGTTCTACGCGCACCGACCGCCTATATCCAGGCCATCCGACCACTTAATTACATACGAAAATAAATTGTACATTGTTGGGTGTGTGTGTGTGTTTGAGCGTGTGTTGGACGCGCACCTCTGGCCAGCCTAAGATGCCCTGCAAACCGAAGAATTTCAGACGAATCGCGCCTGCGCGTGCGCATGGATCCTGCGAGCCACCGCGCAACTCCGACGTCTCGACGCGATTACGCAACAAGGAAGAGACACTTCTTTATTGATACAATAATACTCTATTCTATTATTACGCTGATTTTTTTTGCATTTACACGTGTAAAAAATATAAACAGCATACATAATTATTGTCGAGAGAGACAGCAAATTATTATTATTTTTTTTATAATAAATGTAATCGAAAACTATTTATATAATGTATTTAATTTATTTTCGGAAATTATGGGATAATCATCTTTTTCTTTTATTTTTTTATGCGTTCAACATAGAATACAATTTACATAGTTTTGAACTGCATCATCTTCAACATATCGACGCTTGATTATCATAAGTTTCTTCATGGGCGGCTCGTCCTTAGGGGCAACCGGGGCACTGCCCCACACACAATTCTCCGAATAATAAAATAATAATTAGCAGAAATATGCGAACAGAATCGTATTTTTTATGTGTTTGGGCATCCTTGTATCCGCCCTTGTTACGTAGTCGCTAGCTTTGACGTAAACGAGTGTTCTTCTTTGTCAGTCAGTGTAGATAATGCGAATAGTTCCGTATTACCGTATACAGAAAGTCGCTTTTCGTTTGCTGCATAAAGCTCTCTTTGGGGCAGGCCTGTATAGTTTCCACCCGATTCAAAAAATAATCATTTTTTGACTATATTTTTCATTTCTCTTTTTTGTAATTTCGATATCATCATCAACTAATTGATCAAATTTTTTATTCTCCATATTTCGACCAATTTTAAATTTCCAAATGATCGTGCAACTGTGTTACACACACTTTGGAGACAGGAATTTAGATAAATAAATATTAATAAAATGATTTCCATTAATTTTGTGAAAGATTTATAATAAGAGTCTTGTAATTTGTAATTTTGCATTTTTATAAGTGTTCTATGTCTGGATTTACAATCATCTTCCGCAGCACCCCCAAATAGTTTACCCATGAGCTGCCACTGTAAATATGATACCGCGTTCATTTTTTTTTGTATTTAATTTAAAATAAATATTTGTTTTTATTATTGTGACCTATTGTACGTCATAGTGTACATCGTATTTATTCAGTTGGTAATGTCGGTGTTGCCATGTAGAGTACGAGAATTATGTTATATGGCAATTTCTCTATTATGGAATTCGAGCCGATGACTTCTATATGTCAGATGTTTATTTTCGTTGTTGTTTATAAACAAAAATCAATTGCTTCTATTAATGATGATTTTAAACTAAAGATCATACTGTAAATCGAGATCTGAAAAGAATAAAATTATTTTTTTTCTCCTTCCTTTATTTCCCAAATAATAGATTTTCACATTTTAAAAGTCTGAACAGGTTAAGAATTATTAGCATTGTAAATGTTTTTTTTTACTCCACTATGAAGTTTAATTTTTCGAGATACAGATAGATTGACCTGCAAACATGTTTTTATGTATCGATGACTAATTTTTCAACAATGTCTTTGTTAAATAATTTCATGTGATTATTATTAAATAAAATTCTGAGATGTTTGTTCGGATAAAAAATATTTACCCTATATATATCTGTAAATGCCAATCACGCGTTGTTTTTTTTTATGATAAATAAATCGCCAGGAAAAAAGTCTACCGTAGTTTTAAATTCAAAGAAATCACAATAAGATATGGAAACACGTTTCTGTAAGTTATAATGATTAATTTGCATTTGATTTGGTTTTAAATTAAAGTCAAGTTTAACCCTATATTTTTTAGTAATATGTCGACTAAAAACCAGGGGCGGCTCGTCCATATACACTGCGGAGCTGCAGTACCCCTAAGCAAATTGATATCTATGCAAATATAGATTAAATTTATATTTAGCTCGCTCAACTATATCGCTCATCAACGCTACCGGCGTCGTGTATTGGATTGATGCGGGGCGGCAACGGGGTGGGGGGGTTCTCATCGCTAATTTTGAATCTTTCGAAGCACCCCCAAATATTTAAAGACAAGAATTATTGATCAAAACATGTTATTCGACTATCATGACTAACAAGAATGGATTATCTGATCAGATATAGAAACCTAAATCAACCAATGGCATTTTTTTTATTCTAACAATGCTAAAAACAGTTAGAATATATTTTTAAGATCCGCAAACGATCACTAATGAATATCTTAAATTATGTATACATATTTTATATTAGCTTGAAGCGCAGAATATGCTGTTTCAGTCGGTGTACTTTAAATGGGGTGCATCAATTGTGATCTTAAACAATATCTTGTTTTGCTCAGGTATATAAAAATATGCAAATTCGCAGCCATCGAGTAGTCGAAAAGCAAGAAAGCATTTTGTCAATAATACATTCCGACAGAGTCAATTAAATAACGCTCTATTTTTGTCAAATCTTCAAGACCACCACCTCTCTCTCTGCTCTAGAATTAGTTTAGAATATTATCAATGTAACCGAGAAGCCAGCTATCAATAACAAACAACCAACGCCCGGGTTCATGGCTATAAGGCAGATATCCCTTGAAACGCTCGCGTTATATACCGAGGGCGACCTTAAATCGGATCTGAATATCATATCAGTTCGGATTTTCCGAACGAGATAAAAATGATTCATCATTGTTTTGCGACGCGGCTTCTCGACAATGTTCTCCTCAAATAAATAACCGTGTTAATTTACGCCGATGTTGATGAGGTTCAAGTTGTAATGCGTACATTTAGGTATTTCCGTTTAAATGTATGTTTATAATCGCATCGGAGTTTCCACGATTTATGACTAATCTCGCGATTCGTTTGCGCGATTGAAAATTATGAAGAATTTTCGCGGTTAATGAATGCAAATCGCGTCAGGGAAAAACGTGTCTCGGATTTATTTTCGCAGGAATGCAATCGGTTCTATATATATGTCGGACGATTATTTTTGGTGCGAATGACGTCGAGAAGCCAAAAATTTCTTCGTGCATTGTCGGCATAGTGCACCTTGAGTCCAGGTGTTTCGCGACCTGTATGCACCTAGACGGGGGGAGCAGGTAAATCCCTTCTCTTCCCGGCTCGCTACACATTTGTGTAATGTGTCTGTGTGCACTGATTGAACCGCTCGGCGTCGTCGGGCCGAAGGCGTACTTGTCCCCTCGGGCAGGTGTTGCAGCTGCTCATCTGGTTCTCGGCGAAGATTTCGTTTTAATAAGAAGGAAGTTTGGCCAAAAAAAAAACGTCGACTACCTGAACAGCTGAACGGCCGCGCTGTTCTCCAGGTGGCCAATCTCCTCACCCCACTTTTCCAATATGTAAACAGCGTGCAGAGTATTTGCATTCGATGCCGGCTATTGATGCTGTGATTTATTGCAGGTTGTATATATTGAGCGAAGATGCTATTTTTTTTATCATTTTCTGTTTAAAGTACGACATCAGCTAAGAATTACACACGCAAGACGACTTGTTTATTACAAATTTGTTTGTGAACTTCATGTTATTATTGTTATTTTTATTACACTTACTTTCATTACTCTGAAAAAACGATAAAAAATGCGATAAATTTAATTTTTTGTGGGGTTTACAAGTCGAGAGACGCAAACGGACCTTCACGAATCGATTGATTTACTATATAAATAAATAATAATGCATCATTTTATACATTTTTCTATGATCTTTGTGATAAATAAATTATTTAATACTTGGCGACATCGACTTGACATTTCATAATTATTTTATATTTTTTCCTTGTTTATTTTTTTGCAGATAAATTGCATTTTGAGATATTTTATAGCTGATGTTTTATGCATTTTTTTGTTTAATTATCAAATGCAAAATGGTGTATTTCATAACACTGATGCATATTTTCAACATTCAGCAATTATATTCTGCATCTTATATAAGTTAAAATGTTTTACTGTGCTAATTGGATGCTAGTGTTTACTTTTCGATCGACTGTACGTTTCTTACCTGTCCCTGTTCAATTACTCTGCTTTCATCGGAAAGTATTATTTTTTTGGTCAAGAGCGACAAAAATTCAAAGATATTTGAACGATTTTTATGTGCATAGTTTCGTTTGTAGACTGGACCTCACCGTGGATCCGATGTAAACCTGTCATGTTGCACAATCTTTACAATTTATCTCTCAAATGTATAAATGCAACATTTTACCTTGTTGTCGAAGAATCGTTTAAACTAAAAATGTATGAAAAATATCATTTGTTAAAGAAAATAATGCAAAAATAATCTGAACCAACTGGACAATTTAAAATTATATTGGGATTTAGCACTTGGGACCACAGGCGCAATTCATTTTTGAGGCCCCTCTTCCCTAAAAATATGTTCACTAATTATTTTCAAATCAATTTATGTTAAAAAAAAAACAAAGAAACACAAAATGAAACATTTTTATTTTTTTTTGCTTCTCCACCATCTCTTCTATTTTTTTATTAGCTTCTATATGATCGATCTGTAAGATAGCTACGCGCTTAAAACCATGGATCATGGTCTGCGAAATGGTCAGTGCATATGGTTCGAAATATGTTATTCATCTTCGTTATTTGTCAATTTAATTTAGGGTATACTTCTGAATTTTTAATTATTTAAAAAAAATAAAAAAACTTTTTGGGTGCTGAATTTTGAAGCCCCGTGAAATTAATGAGGCCCCGGGCGCGTGCCTTATGTGCCCTAAGGGAAATCCGCTACTGGTCGAGGGTCCGTATAACAATTGATACCCATTTTATTATCATGAAAGTTAAATACAATATTTCAGCGAGATGACGATGGACTGCTTTTTATAAGATTTCTTTACTGATTGCAAAGTCCGAAAAAATCGCACACGAAGAACTCATTCATCCATTGGAGAGGAGATTGCTCTGAGTTTCCAAATCTTTAAAAATCTATCTATTATTTGAGGGTCCATACTATTACTGGAGCAACTTATTAAATTATCCACAACGAAGAGCTTGAAACTAATATTTGAACAAGGATACCACAAATTTTGGTTACAAAAATAGTTATTAATTTTATATGCTGCATTTTGAGTTACTGGTGAAGCTGTTGATTGCTTTCCTGTCTTCCTATTTGATGGAATGTGGAATTAGTGCAGTTATGAGCCTCATTACGAAAAAAAGAAACCCATTATAAACTAGTGTTTGTATTTTTTTATTAATAAAAACTATTTTAAATATATAAATGTTTTATTTCTGTTATGCAGAATATATTTATTGGCTATAGTTGATTTGGGAACCACTGTTGCAAATTAAAGAACAAATGTCCCAATTGCACAACATCCGACATTAAATAGAATTAGATTATAATTTCCCTGTAAAAAGCTATATATCTTATCATTACATTAATCTTTACGTCAGACAGTAGAACCGGAAACTGAATCAATATCCTATTTCTTCCACACAGAGCCATTGCATGATTCATTCAAGACACGATACTATGTCGAAACCACCCATTATCCCCCTGTCGTTGTTATTATAACAATTCAACAATCGTTATATTATAAATTTGCATATTTTCTTGAGGTAAATCACACAGCGCGCTCTAAGGTCTTGACCTTCGGATCGTTTTCAACATTTAGGACAAGAGTTTTTACGATTCCGAAAAAAATATTGGATTCAATCCCGCAACAAATGAACTAGCTTCTTTTTTTTCCCTCCGCTACGTATTGTTTTGATCCGATCTTCGCAGTTGGCACCGAAACGCTTCACACCTAATGTCCGTCTGTCTGGTCATCTTGAGGTCGAAACCTTCGACGGCCGTGTTGCGATTTTCGTACTCGATTTATTATATTATATTCTTCGATGTGTAACACGAGACCTCCGCGTCGGGCGTGTGCATTATGCAGAAAACCTTGCGCATTGTTAACGACTGTTGTAACATTTCGCACCTTCACCGCTCGGTCGATTGACGATCCCTGCTATATTTTCCGACGGCCCAATGAATGAACGTTAGATTATTGGAGCGCGTGTGTTTGCGAGACCGTGTTTACAATTCGCGTCGAGATAACCTTTGGATTATTTGTTACCAAAAATAATTTTATCAAGCGATTCGGTGTTGCATTACGTGGTGCGCGTTGACAATGCAGAAATCGTCGTGGGGTCGTACGCGCATTGTGCACAACATCTGGAGAATGGGAGTTCATTGCCCCAGAATCACCCCAGTGTATTTGTATGCACTCCATCCCCTTTTTTTAAGGCGATACGTTGTTGCACCGGCATTTAATCGGTTTTAGTTTCGAAAACTCGCTCTTTGACCCACACTACATGTCATGGGCCGCACAATAGAGTCGTTTGATACCAAGATAATGCACAAACACACGTGCGCGTGCGCACAATCGTCGCGGGTGAAAGTCGCGATTGCCGGGTTTTATTGCTGATTTCGGAATTACATGCAAAACCAGTATGATTGCCTTCTGGTGCATCTGTGCATACTTATTATTGCACTTTCAAACTGCATCATCTTCGTGCACTTTTACTCTTTGTCGTCCATTTCTCTCGGGGCGTCGTCGGATGCATCGTGCCGATTATGGATTCGCCGGCTCGTTACAATGTCACCGGCGAGTCCGCTAAAATTAAATGTGCGATGGAAAAACTCTTTTCGGAAATTCGATATTCGGCCGGGATAACCGACCTGGTGGCTGGTGCGGCATTGTTGTTGTTTGAGTGGAGCAGATACACCTAATCCGACCACAGTATTGGAATATCCGCTGGCACTCTTCCAGCCGCGCCGGCCAACAGCTGACCGAACAAACTTCTCGTTGCAGGCAAGCCGCTTTCGAATACTCCATTATTTCTGGACGTGTCATCCGCGCGGATTAATCAGACGAGGGATTCGCCAATGACAACGGTTGCCATATATCGACGCTAGACTTGAAGCTGAACATGATATATGACGTAGAAGATGGATCTTAATCCTGGCATATGACCGCGTTGAAAGAACCGAAGCATCAGCCGCATTATGCGCATTGAGACTTCGATCATCAATGCGGTAGACAGACGTAGATTAGATGCCATTAAAATGTTTAAAGTTCCATGGATGACTGAACTTCAAGGGGCTGCAAAATTAAGCACATCCGATCCTCGACTTTCGTACATCATTACTGACGAATAACATTCTTCAGTCGTGACGTGAGGGCTCCCCTTTTGTGTCCATGCCGCTGGGACTCAGACCGTCTTGCTATGAGGTTTTTTATCCAGGTGTTATCGGATTTAACCCTTCCGACTGTGTCCATGCAAGTAGAAGGGGGTTTGTTCTCTTACTTCATTTATATCATCATCATATTATAAAGCCCGGGCCTATAACACAATGGTGTTGGAAGAGGCCATTGAGAATGCTCCATCTCATCGGATCTGCTACCGCATCGTTCCATCTTCCAATCAGTCTCTGATATGGCGTATCGCTGTTCACAGTCCAGCCACCTCAACCTTGGTCTTTTTTCATTTCCTCTGGGGACAGGAAGGCTTGTTAACCATAAGTCTCTTCGGTAGCTGGATGTCTCGCATCCTTGACACTTGATACGGGAGTATCACCACTGCACAATCGATACAGCTCATTATTGCTTCAGAATACAGCTTCAAAATATCCATCTCCTAACCCTAATCCTCTCCAAGATGTCCAATTGTTTATCTTGCATGACTGGTATATCCTTGCATAGTCGGTACAGCCCCTCGTTGCTTCGGATACACCATTCCCCGTCATCGAATACGGCTCCAAACATTCGTCTCAGAATCCTCTTCCCCGGGATATCCAATTGTTGATCATGCTTCGTCAGAGCCCAACATTCAGACCCGTAGTAATTCCAAAGTAGCATCGGTTTGCCAGCATGGTTCTTCGGACTTCAAAATTTGATTTCCGAGATATCTGAATTCCTCGACGGCTTTGAAGCTGCATTCGTCGACTCTCAGGGGTTCTAGAATTCGTCCTTGGCATTAAACCCATGTCTATTGTCGCTATATTCGCTGACATGCCTCGTTGAGAGCCGCCCTAGATCTGGCCACAATGTGTATGTCTTCTGCATAGGGAAGAAGCTGCACCGATTTGTTAAGAATGGTGCCGGATGTATCCACGCCGAAGTCTCTTATCACACCCCTTTGAGTACAATGTTGAATAATAGGCAAGAGAGTATCAACCGCGGCGTGTCTCTAAGGCTCACCACATTAGTCAGTTTTTGATGGATATTGAGATTCCGCATCGCCTCATGTTGTTTAGGCCTCCAAACTGTGTCATATGCGGATTTGAAGCCGATAAACAGGTGGTGTCAGTGTTGAATTCTCGTGTTTTTTTACCCAAAATCTAACGAAGAGAAAGAATTTGGTCAGTCGTTGACCTTCCAGGCCGACATCTCTATGTATTTCGATAGTCTTTTGTACAGTACATTATACGCGGGTATACATTAACTGAGTGATTTTCCTATAGTTCGTCTCCATCCTTGGGCAGTGGACATACGATTACGATCATCCACTCCTTCGGAATCGTTTCCTCTCTCCAAACCTTGCACAGCAGTCCTGAATGCATGAACTGACAGAGACAACGAAAATCTCATCAATTCTCTGAAAAAAAACTGTATTCCTTAAAATTAAATTACCATCCGACAATGTTTAGCAGTATTTGCAAATTCGTGCTAAATTACTCTATCATCACTATATAGTAGAGATGATTAGCGCATCAGATCGGTATCAAGATCAATGGTCATCTACAAACACAATCAGTAACATCATCGTTTAGTATTGTTTTGTTCGTCGTAAGAAGTGATTTAACTCTGCGATTATAATTCAGTTATTTTTTCATTAAATCAAGATTAAAAAAATTCAATCGGTCTTGCATCTGACGATGTTTTTAGCAAAGCTATGTTAAATCATTCTCATCATCGTGTAGAAGAGATGGTTAGCGCATCAAAGTTGCATGCTGACAATGGACATTCACGAACGAATTCAACATCATCTTCGTCGGTTCTGCATTGATTTTTCAATAAATTATTATAATCAGAAGCGCAATACTTCATCTCGTGTTGGAATTTCGATTAATTTTAATCCTTCAGCTGAACAGTAATTGCGTTTATATAGCATCAATACAAGATATTTGTATAAATATATAGATAATTGCCTAGTGGGTAATATATTTGGGGGTGCTGTTAAAGTTTAAAAATTAAAAAAGTGACTCGGTATAAACGGCGCGGGATTAGCGACGAGACTCCTCCACCCCGCTGCCGCCCCGCATCCATCCAATACACAATGCTGATAGCGCTGATGAGCAGACGGCGCTTTTGCTCTACACCGCGCGGTATAACACTAAATATAAATTCGATTTATAATAAAAATATATTTTTCCTCAAAAAATCATATGTATTTGATAATTGCCTCATTGTAGCTCTTCAGAGCGGTTAAATCGAAGGAAAACTGGAAATCGATCATCGAATCGATGACGAAAAAATTAAGTGTTGCCATATGGCGACGCTTTGTATTTTAAATGCATCGAACACATCCGTTGCATAATTATCAAAACGAAATGATTTATTTATACGCACAATTTTCACTTTGTTTCTTTTAAATATCACTCGTTTTTCCACAAATCTCTCCGTGTCATCGATAATTACGACAACGCATTTAATTACATCAGTTACACGGCATATATTTATATATATAATGTACGTCAAGCAGAAGAATCAAAGCTTTTTGAATGGTGAAAGTGTTAACAGATTCTCCGCTGATGAGAATTATCTTTTTACATTTGCCGATTGTGCGGTGATTTGTTTCTCGAATCGATTTAAATTATATCGAACGGCCGGAGAAACAATAGTCCGCAATAATCGCACATGAAGTAGTTTTCGCTCGATATTATTAAATAATAATATATGCAACGCATGCGGGCGACATTATCATTAATAATTATTAATTAACATATTTTTATCATCAACCTATTTTTTTTATCTGCGAATAAGTTACGTGCGACGCGCAAATACGACGCTCGAAAAAATATTATTGTTTGAAAATGTTTGCCATGTCGTTTCGCTTGCTCCTCCTCCTCATCGGCGCTCTCTCGTCGCAAATGATAAATAGATTACGATTTTGGGTCATACAATATCCAATTGTTTGCTCTTTTGTCTGCGACTGTTTCGTCATATTTATTTTGTATCGACGTCATCCTGATTTGCCCGTTTTATCTGATTGTATATGCACAGGCGTGCATGTCGTGAGAATTGACATTTTACTTTTGATTTTATTTTTAAAGTATTGGCAAACTCGTATTCGGATACAAAGCGTAATCAATACGCGTGAAAATCAGGTCGATTACTTGCGTGCATACGTTAAAATTCGACTATTTTCATGGACGGCGTGGGAAAACTAAGTTTTTCCAACGTATTGTATCGCTTTTCTGCTTAAATATATTTTTTTTTGCGTCAAAGTACGTGATTAATTTAACTGACGCGTTAATAATTTTTCACTTTTACCCGTGGCACGTATTTTATGCGTTATCTCATCATGTATCCAAAGATTTAGATAACATTCGAATATTGTGTTATATGAAATTTTCACTCGTCGATGTATCTATCGGATTTTCCCATATGTTGTTTTTTTATGTAATTTTTTTCGGGGGCACTATCTGATTGTATCGCTGAAAAAATACGCGTTCGAATGAATCTCATTCAATATCCAAAAAAATACCATTTTTATTATCAATGATTTTTGTAGGTCAATCAGAGTGCTCGACAATGATAACGCAATGTTGCCAACTTCATTCAAATAAACGATAATATTGAAAATATATTTTCCTAAATTCAACACCAGCACGAGATGTATTGTATTGTCCTTGCGTCTTATAAATTCTGGACCTCTCAATTTACTTTCTTCCCAACCTCCGTTAACCTTCCACTTTTCCCTCCGTGATGATCAGCAGAAGGCGATACTTTAGTTCACGAATGATGTATCCTAAGTACTCAATTTTACGACGCTTCTTATGGAGAAGTATGTTTGTAGTCTTAATTATTGGGATCTACAACATTCTTGGATAGCACCACATTTCAAACGCTTCCAGCATCACATATCTCGTAATCATACAGGCCATACGTCTGAGTTCGAAGGCGGATCTTCGAGGAAAGTCAGCGACAACATAAAAGACAACATCCTCAACTCTTCAACAAATTGGACAAACAGAAAACAATGAAACTGTTCACAATTTGCTTAACGAGAATTCTACAGCTCTTCGTACACTTAGGGAGAATACTGGCAAAAACACCTCGGATACAATTCCCAAAATAGTTTTATTATCTTGCGATAGATTAATATCTTTGAAATATATATTCTAGTGATTATGATGCACGCGCAGATAAGTTAAATAGGTCAGAAGGGAGCACGTGATTGTCATGTTTTTCTCTAATGACCCGAAGGAACCCTTGATTTTTTGCACCGTGAACGATGCACTTTACAAAATCTGCTTCGATCAATTTCTCGCAAGTATATAAACAAACGATATATCGTTGATCAGCAGTCAAAAAATCGAGGAGCTGTTTTTCTTTTTCGTGGAAATAAAATGCAGTCGGCCCTCTTACAACGAAGAAAACCGCTATTTACGCTCTAAAAGGGAGCGTTATAGAAAATAGCACTATATGAGATTAAACTATGTCAATTTGATTTTTTTTAAAAAATAATCTTCGTGTAGCTTGTTAATTAATGACATGACATTGCCGGATCATCACATCTCGGATTTTTATTATTATATGGACGCTGGAAATTTATCTTGCTGTATCTCAAAAAGTATAACTATTCAAAGTAATAAAAGTTAACATTTTTCATTCATTTAGTGGAAAAAATTCTAAAAATTTGAACGTAGTGTTTTTATATACCGTATCGCATCTTTTCGAGATACAGCAAAATTGCTTTCCAGCGTCCTTTCTGAATAATGAAACTTCTAATTCTATACCTTTGTTTACTTCTGGTTGTTCTTCGCTCGTCTTCAATTCTTTAGTAAATTACTCCTTCGATCGGTATCTGCAATGTTACAACGTATATAGATTTATTTTAACCCTAGGGTTGTTAATACAATTTTACACTGATATTTCCAGGATTCGTATTCATTAGCGGGTAGAATATTTAAGGGTGCTGCGAAAGATTAAAAATTAAAAAAAAAATATTTCAAAAGTTACTCAGTATAGACTGCGCGGGACTAGCGATGAGACCCCCCACCCCGCTAGCGCCCCGCATCCATCCAATACACGACGCTTATAGCGCTCTTGCGCTACACCGCGTTTCCGCTATTTTTATATACATATTATATAATCAATAGACACATGTACGTATATGGAAGAGCCGCACATGTTTATTTGTTATTAAAATTGAGATAAATAAATCTCGTCGTGTTTACGTTCTGAAATTGATCTGAAATGAAACTCAAATAATGAACCACCTACTAGAATTGTCTTTTTATCGCTTGATGCAATACAAACGTTGTTCTTAAACGTGTCGAGCTATATTTCACTAAGGATTAAACGCTAAACGAAATCAGATTCACTATGTGTGTCAAGGAAAAGCGGCGTCGTCGTCCAAAAAGAAATTAGTTTCCAATGAATACCAAATATTCAGGACGACGATCGTGTGGCAGCCGCGGCAGTTTGTTTTTTCGATGGCATCACAAACATGCACATACCCGTCTGACGACATTGTTATCCGATGGCTGTGTGTGAGAGATCGAGGTTGTTTTGGTTTGTGGATTGGCAGCGCGCTGCACTTCTGGGCCGGATGGCCGCGTCTCGCCGCAGCAGCTGAGTTTTGTTGATGTTTTGCGAATACAGCGTTAGAACGCAGTTTGCTAATATCATTTGTAAACCAAGATCTTTTAATAGCAGGAGCCTTGAACCTACTGACCGCCAATGCAGTTTTATAGCTGCACACGCCGCTTCCAAACAACGCGCGATGGCCTACCGCCGCAAGTGCATCGGCCTCCGCATCGCGCATCGTTCGTCACCTTTTTTTGCACGATTCGACCTTTAAAATGCACAGACGCTATGCGCGATTTTTTGCCGTGGCAGAGTGCAATCGGCGCCGCGAAAATGCAAATTTAACGAATTTTTCATTAGGCGTCGGAGGTCGAGGCCGACGCGCCGAATCGGGGATGACCCCATATAGTGATATCCGAAAACCCCGAAAGCATTCAAATATCGAGTTATGTAAATATTTCGTCTTGTCTCTCAACGTGAGCAACGCGGGCAGATTGATTAATAGCGCGTCGGGTCCGATAAAATCTATTACAATATACGACCTGGTAACATTTCAAATTCAATACCGATTTCTTTACGGCCGTGTTAATAATTCATGCCCTGCCGAAAAATAAATAAAATAAACACGACGGACCCCATTTAATAATGTATCCACTGTCAAGTACCCCCCGAGATGCGGCAGCATCGCACTCTCGATCAATTCCACGACCGAATTTCAATGATGAAATAATATACGGCCATGATTATCGGTTGTACCGCTCTAGATTAAATTGAAAATAAATACTGGTTTGAGATATTTTTTTGACTGTCAACACCCAAAGGCCACGCCGGTAAAAAAGCTTATACTTTCCCCGTGTTTTAGTTGTTCATATATATATATATTTTTTACATTCTCAAATGTCAAGGTCGTCGTTATGCCGAGAAATATTGTAAATTGATTATTTTTGTCGTATCGAAAATCTTAATTTATTCAGCGTCGGAGATAGTTTATATATGAGTTTTTGACCCGCGCCATTTGGAAAGTATCAAAAATTATAGGCTCACGAACTATGATTCGAGGGAATCGATGATGTCTTTGGTAAAAGTTGTTCTTTCCCTCGGACGTCGGCTGATAATTTTTTTTTTTATTCACTTAGAACAAAATGACCTTTTGATGCCTTTCTCTTTATCGAAAAACGGCGATCGATATCGATACACGGCCGTGTCTGCGGCAATCCGGCGACTCTGTATATTTATTTGCGTTTGTCGAGTTGCATCTGTTGTTGTTTGTACGGCGGCGTTGTTGCCGCGACCTTCGTGTTGCGTGCATTACGCGGAAGAATCGGATCTGTCGATTGTTATTTATTTTACTGTGGATTGTGAATCGTCGATGGCGCCGCCAATGTACGTGGTGTTTTTTGTTTTTTTTTTTTTGCACAACACTGCAATTGACTTGGGTCGTTTTGGTTTTGTCGGCTTCTGGCGCACGTTTGTCGGTCACATCCGCTTTGTTTGAATCATCGCTGCCGTGTTTGTTTAGAAATCGAAATTTTTGGTCCTGCGGACATGTGATGATGCTATTTTTCCATGATAAACTAATTTTATTGTTTTTTTTTTTCAGGGAAAAGTTCACGGTTCAACGCCAACAATACAGTTCCTGTCCGCAGACGAGGGGGTATGTACTCGGAAATATATTTTTATTTTCAAACTAGATCTTATACAGATAGATTCCGCTTAATCGGGACGTCGGTTTACCGGAAATATTCGCCGCAAATCCCCTAATTGCGCGGTCGCATTCACATACAGTCAAACGTTGGCTAGCGTCTGTGTATTAAACACGTGCCAGACTATACCCCACACAGCCGGCGGCTTCACTCCCCCAATTACACGACTCCAAATAACACGGTCCCGATTTTAGTGTCAGTGGGGGTTCAACTGTAATCGTAATTTATTTTGATTATATGGGTCACGATTCCGTTTAACAGTGAAAGTGAATTATAAGCCAGTCCTTCATCAATAATAAATAAACCGCCGCATATTCCGGTCATTTTTTTCGATGATTTTTGATTCCTGTGTCCCAATTAAGCAGAATAAACTGTAAATACAAACAACCCTCTATAACGCAATTGGAGAATTAAAAAAAATGTTTTTATTAAAGTGTTTTGGGTCTAGCTCAGCTGAAGCTTAACGATTCTAAGACTTAAACGAAGATATTTAATTTAATTATCTGCGGACGTATTGTCTTGAACATAGTACAAATGATAAGTCGAAGATTTATCTAAAAAAGAGTATATGGAAAGTCTAATCTTTTAAAAGCTAATTAATGTATTCATTTTTATAGCAACATAAAATATTTTGCTTTAGCACTAATCATTTTTTTGTTTATAAAACGCTAATCTAATCGATTTAATAAAAAAACATTGGATGCAATAGTAGAATTTTCTGAAATATACAGTCGACCCTCCTATAGAGCGGCGTATGCGACTGTCCCTCCTATAGTTCTCCCTTTCTACAAAACGGTACATTTTCAAGGTCATATTTCTTAAATATATAATATAATGTCGCATGAAATAGAGGTCAATGCCCTCTAGTTGACAAAAAATATACCAAACGTCCGTGAACAAACTAAAAATAGACACGGTCATTTAAAATTTGTGAATGGAAAAATGTTCAATGTATTGATTTTGTACAGGTGCTTAGTCTTCTATAGGACGTGGCGCTATAGGAGGGTTAGCTTTATTGATATGGCAAATTAGTTCAGAAGTCGAAAAAGTGCTTATTGTAAAACATCAAGATATTGTTAAAGACAATTTTGATTAAAAAGGCATTTAGGATAAAACAAATTTAATCAGAGTTATATTTTCTAAATGAAAATAATTCTCTGTAAAGGATTTAAAATTCAACCCTTTGATTGCCGATCAACGATATATCGTTGTTTTTTTTAATACATGCTTTAAGTATGACAGCAACCAATTGTTGCATTTATTTATATATCTAATCAGTAAAAAATAATACATTTTACAATTGATCTTCACCTAACTCGTCTTTTGTGACGATATATCGTTGTTTTTTTATACTTGTTTGAAATATTGCAGCAACCAAATGTTCCGTATATTTGTATATTTAATCAGAAAATAATGCATTTTACAACTAATCACGTTGTTTTAACCTTTCCTCCGCCGAACAACGATATATCGTTGCTTTTTTTGTATTAACTAGAAATATCGCATCAGTTGTATAGGGTTGTCTCTATTTTTATATCCAATCAATAGAAAAGCTTAAATTTTACAATTAATCGTTATTAAAACACATCTTCGTTTTAACCCTTTCACTCCCGAACAACGATATATCGTTTCGCGCCAAAAATATCGATTCGACATGCGTTACAACGCATTTAAAATCCATTTTACCGCGAGGTCGCATGTAATTTGCGTAAACGGTCATTTCGGCACATGGCACGAGTGTGTTTTTATTCTCGCGAATTATGCTAATTTTAACACACTTCTGTGTTTTGATCGCGTTTCGTCAGCGCGCACTGCTTCGTCCGCGCGGATATTGCATCCGATCGATCATCGGCTGTTGCTGCAGATTTAACATTTGTCATTCTCGATGTATCGGATCGCGACCTGCCTCACTGCGCTTTTTGCCATTCTCCATAATGATGGAGTGGTATATATATATTTATATACATATCTGCTTCGGCAGCAGCATACACATACTTTCACTATGATCCACCGAAATGGTTTGGTGAGAATAATTAATTCTTTATTATACCAATCTGCGCGTCGTATCTCTCTTTCTCTCTCTCTCTGATTCTATATCCGTGTGACCGGAATAGGCAGACGGTTGAAAGTTTACGTAACAGCTGCGTTTTCAGTTTTGGATGGGTTAGAAATTTGCATTAGTGAATTTATATAAGCGACTATTAAACCCCAAGGGTCAAACGCGCGTTTGATATATTGTTTAATAAATAAATGTATTTATATAGATAGATGGATAGATACTCAGCTCTTTCCTATGGTATTTGAAAGTGGTCATTTGCACCAATGCGTGTCGCATCGTACTGAAGAATCTCAGTATAATTCAATCAATGCTATGTGTGTGTGTGTGCGTATTTTTCCAGGTTAAATCGATTCAGTATTCAATTTGAAGGTTCATAAAAATTATTTGATAAGACACGTGTTATTTCAGATAAGCGACTCAATGTACACACAAGGTCTGTATTGGCGCTGCACTCCATGCGATCCTTGCAAAATCGTCGCGATTAAAATATCAAGTAAAAAATACGGACCAACATGGCGATGTTGGCCTTGTTCTTTATATATATATATTTTTTCTTCTAAATCGAGTCAATTAATTTCGATCGAAAAGCGAATAATTCGCAACCGGTTTCGATCGTCTCAGAACTGTCACACTAATTAATCGATTCGTCACGGCGGCTCGAAACCAACAGCGTCGTCCGATAGGGTCTATTTATTATGGAAAATATACCCCAAGCATTTAAAAGTCAATACATTGATGACCGTTTTCTCATTTTTATTTATGTGATTTTTCATGCCGCGTAAAATCGTCTGATGGGTGTACAATCAACCATTCTATAGCGACGAGATAGGGACCGCGTTATATAAATCCGCTATACAGTTAAACCCCCATTAACACTAAAATCGGGACCGTGTAAGTTGGAGTCGTGTTTATTGGGGGAATAGCCTGGCCGCCCGGCTGTGTGTGTGCAGCCGAACCCGTATCAAATGAATAGTCGGCCTTGTATGTATTCGTCGACCGTCGACCGCCGGCGTGAATGCGACCGTGCAAGTTGGGGTATAGGTGGCGAATATTTTAATCCATCGCGTTATTCGGAGTAGTTTAATAGGGGGTTCGGCTGTATATAAGTCTAGGCACTCGTACTCAAAATTTTGGAGTTAGATTTTTTTTATATACAACATATTTGAAAAACATTCGCATTTTTAAACGATCTTGTTTTATTAATATAATTATGTAATTTTAATGTATAAAACGGAGCTCATAATGGAGTGCTATAGGAGGGTTGACGTCTCAAATACTATTTAACCGATCCGTCACGGGGGCTCGAAAACAATCGCGTCGCTTGATGGGGTCTATTTACTATATAAAATAGACCCCATGCATTTCAAGGTAAGATATTGATTAATTCCTCGTCAGTATCTTGTCATTTTTTTTAAATATGCTTCGTAATTTAGTCGATATTTTGGATTTTTCTACTAATCAATATGACGCGTAATTGACACGCTAACTCGGCGATGTCCTGTCGCAGACTGAGGACACGCCGCCGGTTGACCGACCGTTAAATTCTCGCAACAAGTGTCACTAGTATACGTTTCGCTCGCATTTGGCACATCGTAAGACTTTTTTTTTGACAAATACGAAAAGATTTCGACATGTGGATTTATATTAAAAGCCTTGGGGTCCCAAATAGCCCGAGTTGAGCTATATAAATCCGTATTATCTAAAAATGTAATCGTAATGCTGCGAAACGATCCGAATCGACGACCCAAATATCTGTCGATCTCGCACAATTGGGACAGGGGCGCGTCCAACTGACCCGATCCGGAAACTGGCCCATAAATATATTTTTTTCTTAATCTCCAAAGAATAATATATATATATATAGGAGGAATAAATACGAATGACCACAATAACATTGTTGAAACACTGAAACTGGTCATTTCTTATCTAATCAATATTTATGACACTATTATGTACCTTATCAACGTTTCGATTTAGACAATGTTTTCTGCTGCCCACGGCACAGCAATACAGATTATACATTTTGTAATTAATCACAAATATATATTATTTTTCAGTAGAAATATTATCGTCTGATGATGCTGTATAATCGTAATCCGGGACGAGGTGTCGCTTTCGTTGTTATCATATGTTTTTTTTCTTCTCTTCGTCCCGCTATTGATTGATCGCGAAAGCGGGGGAGAAAGTGCTTTCGACACGTGCTCCGGGACAATCCGAGTGTCCCTATTCGGGCAGTCGTCCTCCCACTACTCCCGTTCTAAATCCGTCCCGCCCTCGTACCGACACTACTACTCGATGTTTGCGAATATAGAACGCTGTTTCGGGAATGTCCAATACCTGACGCGTAAACATCTTTTGTTCGGAATTATCTTTCACGAAAAAAATGGCCGAATTCCGGCCATATGTTTGCGGGGAAAAAAAATAACACACACTGTTGTCGGCTGGTTGCTTCTGGCGTCGCAGTGATAAGCGCCCTGATATATTTTTGTCCACGCACACGATGTGGCTTTCTCGCTCAATACAGTTCCTCTCACTCCTCGCGATTTAATCAATGTACGCATGTCCAGGTCTTCCCCTGTCTAAGTTGCTCGGCTGCCGAATCTTGTGCGAAAATACGCCTTCGTGTTTATTTTTATTCCCACTCCGCGCTTGAAAATATTTATTTCGCGGTGTATAACGGGTTATAAAACCCCCCTCAGACAACAATAACGATTTTCTTTGTATTGCGTCCATTTTATCGATATAAATGCATTATCTGTTGCCTTATTGTGGACTGATTAGCGTTACGCAATGCACTGCCATTGTTCGATGCGTAGTTTTACTTTCGGTAAATAATCGAATAACGACAATATTTGCCGTATTCACATATTTATTTTCAACTATCGCCGATAACGAACCTCTCCGCTAACAAATCTGACCATTTTCTTCATATTTTATTTGAAAAATCATGCAATTAATAATTTACTTAATCGGTTCACTGGATTGAACCTTTGGCTTCCAAAATTTAATGTCATATTGAGCGAACGCCGAAACAATTAAATTATATTGTCAATATTTTCTAGATCGTAAAGTTTAATTTTCTACTTATCTAACTGATAGTGTAATACGTATTTGCCGTTTTAATTGTTTGCGACTCCTGCAATATCCGGGACGTATATAGTAGCACTCGCACTGGTCCTTAACCGTCGCGTTACGGTAACAAAGTATTAAAAATACACTGTTTTTTACACGCTGTTGTAATAACACGGTAAACTAAAAATAAAAAAATGCAGTGTAACCCCGTTTTTGCGTTTTCTCGCTATTTGCGTATCCCTAATCTACGGTTTCACTGTATTATCTTTTACACGAAAATGTTTTCAATTTTATGTCACAAAAAATCAACCAACAAATATAAATAAAATAATAATTTAAAGTGTTTTGATCTGAACGAAGCGACGATTGGAATGATTAAAAATAATACGGATTCGTACACTCAAAATACTAACTTAGAAAAAATAGAAAAACCTTTAGTGGTTTGGATCGAAAATTTAGCGCAGATGGAAATAATGTAATAGAGAAGGCGCTTAGAATATACTAACTAGTTGAGTTGAAGCCATCAACAAGTCTTCAGGAAACCTTTTTATACCACAACTAATTGTCAATTTTTCTACGAATTTTATCAAACAATATGAACCAAGTTTTTTTTTATTTAAGTATAAAAATTATTTGTTTTTAATTTCGGAGAACAGATCGAACCCAATTATTTTTTCCAAAAAATAATAATGATAGTAGCTGATAGATTAGATTAAAAAAGTCTTAGTGAATGAGGTTAAAAGTAAGACTCGCTCATTCAATCTGTATTGTCATCAAACAAACCATGCTCTTTATTATTATTATTAATTTAAAAATGATAATTTTCGGAATTTAAATAATATTTTTTTTGTGCTAATTTCAAGATCTGTTCTATCGCTCAGCAAGATTGTTTCAAGGATTTAAAAAAAATCTGTGACGTATTTGCGAAGCCACAATTAAATTCTATTGTGGATCTAAAATCCTGACCAGGGGCTGTATATTCATCACATCTCACTGTCACGAAGCACAGAAATATTTGACAAATTCTTCGAATTCTATTCAGTGATTGTAAAGGAATTCTCAAGACAAATAGTAATAACAAATAAATACGGACTGTACCGTAAACCATCTTCATTTTTTTTTCTTCAATTTAGCTTAAATTGTGTTTAATCTGTTTACATGTTATGGCGTCTAAATATTGGGGTTTCCCCTTGCATACATACACGTACAAAAATATAAAATAATAATAAAAAATTGGCACGACGAATTGACGCTAATTTTGTTTGTAGAAAACCATTGTCTTCACGCTGCAGGTATGATGCAGCAACTCTCTCTTCTCGCGATGATTGCTTTTAATCAACTCGCTGCATTTGTTCGGTCTTAGTAAATTATTCATCCCTAATCAGGGGCGCGCCGTCCATATGGCCATGCTGTGCGCCGCACATATAATTGTGATTACAATTTCCTAATTCATAAAATGTTTTATTTTATCGTAGAGGCCCCTAATTTTACTCATATTATGGCGGTTTTTTGCGGAACGTTTTCACCGCATAAAATGATACTTTATTCAATATGCCATTTTTTTTTTTGCCACTTATGATTAATTACACAATTATGGGATTGAATCATTGCGTTTCTGATGCACTCGAACAGATGCAGACTGCGAAGCCTTGGACTTGATCTACGATCGTTTGCATGTACCTAGGCAAAGAGTTTCCGACCGATGTTTGCTATGGAAAATAAACGAGATGATATAACGACGCATATTACCAGTAATGCGTATGCGAAAGCCTTTTCGTGTCGCTCCACGTTGTTCCCGTGGCGATTTTATGGAACGTCCGACGTTTTATTTTGCGGAATGCATCGGATGGCATCTGATTGTGGCGGCCGAAGACGCTCGGACGATATTGTCGCGACCGTATTATTGACCCCGGGTCTACCGCGTTATTATATTGTTGATACCGATGTGTTTACACATTGAACTTTTGACACACGATTTCAATGCTATGAGATTCTGGCGGATGCCATAATATGATATATAGCACCGTCGCATATTTGGCAATAAATATATTTTAATCAAAGTGTATACGAAATTCGTGTTCTATTCGCAACTAGCGAATCGCATTTCGCTTGGCTCTGCATATTTATGTGTGTGTGTATGTGTGCGAGCCGGTAGACGTCAATGGCTGTGACGTATATTGTTTTTAGAAATGATGCCAAGCGTCACTGAAAAAGATTAATTTTCTGCGTGTGTTCGTCGGTTGTTCACTGTCACTATATGGTCCGTCATTCGCAGCAGTACAATAATAAAGATGCAATTTTTATTGTTATATTGCATAAGAACCGCGGTGGTGGGGGTGATGCTGCGATGCACTCCGCGCGCTGCGACATCGCCCTGGGTAATCGATAGCCAGTGACGTCGTTCGAATCGATCCCCCGCCGTCATGATGCAGGTGAGAGATGCATTATGGCCGCGGCGTGATGCAAAACGTTACATTAGTCACGTCGCCGTGTTAACTTCGATGATAAATCACGACGAAGTTATGAAACCTATGACAACCGCCACGGTGTTACCCCTTATCAAGGACACGGCTGTATTTGCACTGCTCTTGCGCACAACGCACGCTTATGCTTTTTGTTTGCTAATTAATATTTGACATATGTAAACGTGTGCACAATGCAACTTATCTCAACTGTGTGTGTGTTTGTCCAGACTTGATTTTGCGGTCGATAAACCTTTATTGTTATAAGAAATGTATACATCCAGTGTCATGGCTTGCAAGCAACAATATGTGCGTGTAGTAAACCGCGGCTTGGCTCAGATAGCACTTGAATATGTAATGGTTATGACACAGGGAGTGAATGCGAGTCTGGCGATGCACCACCCCGCATCTTTTTTTGTTGTATATATGTTGTGGTTGTATGTTGTATAACTACTCAAGGCCCTCCGCACACGGATCGACTGATTCGCAACTCGAGTTGAAAGCACGTCGAGCATGCAACTGTTTCGTGACCACGCCCATGTGCGACAGTGGGGGTGGTCCGCTCACGGATGCGATCGTTTTTCCTTGGTTCGAAATAATTTTGTTAAAAAGTTGCACAAATTTTTACTACAGGATTGATTAAAAAAACGTAGATTTTGTAATTTATATAAAACGGGATTGTAATTGTAATTGAATTCCGGGCACGTAAAAACTGGGTTTCACTGTACATTCATCCCTCGATTAGGGGGTTTTTTGCGCTGTTTTAGAAACCGCGTTATTAAAAAAATGCGTAAAAATCTAGGTTCAATATAGTTTTTACCAAAATTTAAGTGTTTGATGCCAGCGAAAAGATAACTAGTATGATTCAGTATGGCTTCAAGGCGGCAATAGATCGAGTGACTATATTTTTATGCAGTAAAGCATCCGATCGAATTATGAAACCATTGCTGATCAAAAGTGACTCAGTATGGACAGCGCGGGACTGCTCCGAGTCGCAGTGGAACACAGCGTATAGCGACGAGTAAACCTCCACCCCGCTACCTCCCCGCATCTATCAAATACACGACCCTGGTAGCACTGACGAGCCTAAATATAAATTTAATTTATACATAATACATAATCAATATACACACATATTAAATATCTGGGTGTAAACATGGAATATATTCCTGTAAATTAGAGAATTTTATTAAGTATTATGGAGTTTTTATGCGATTTTATTTAAACGCATTCCTACATCTTCATGAGATTCGAGTTATTTTTTGCACGGTATTTTATTTAGGCTGCATTTTCAATAAACGTATCTACTGCGCAAATCAAGACATAGGTGTACACCCATCCCTCGCATTAACACGATACTCGCTTAACGCGGTTTTTGTTAAAAAAAATTTTTTTTTGATTAAATCTTGCTTTGTAGACGTGCGCATAGCTGCGAGAATTTCCAAGAATAACGGTAAGGGTATCTGGACGACAACTGTCCATTTTAAATGTGTAAAAAATAGTACTCCTGAAATAAATAGAACAATACATCAAACATATAGTCTCTCGTTGATCACTCTGTTGATCACTCGTCAGAGCAGCTGATAAAATATTTGTTGATAATCTATCCTCTCTTTTTCATACGTTTGTTAGTCTCGCTTAACACGGTTTCGTTTAACACGGTGATCTAGAAGAATCTATCTTTCGTGTTGAGCGAGAAATGGGTGTATATTAATATAAATAATACATTAATTAATGCAACATATACTGAGTTTTGATCCAACTGGTCCAGAATTAGTTGCGCTGACATTTTGATTGCAAATTAGTTGTGTATGTATTATGACTACTTTAGAACAAGATTGCAACTCGAGTTTCAAATTAGTCGATCCGTGTGCTGAGGGCCTCATAGTTAACAATTTACCACTAAAGCATCTTAAAAAAAATCTGAAAAAAGTGTCAGTGACGCTTTGGAATACACTGTAATGCCGCTCATTACATTGTCGGGTAAATACATATAATAAACAAAAAATATAAATGTATATTTTTCTAGATTACGCCGATCCATGAAGAAAATTATCGCCATATCGCACACACATGTTGGTATTTTTTTTGTTGTTGTTGTTGATACGACGATACGTATATTACAGAGAAAAATACGCATGTTTTGTTAGCAGACATTCAATGGTGTTTAGGTGACAAGAATGTATTTTGCATCCCGTAAATGTTCTGCAACCGAACCGGTTATTCCGGTTAACCAATATTATTACCTTGTGTCGGTTGCCACCTAGCACACTTTTCTATATTTACAAATATGCGCTTGATATATAACTTTTCACTATCTTCGTCCATTTTTTTTTTATATGTTATTTGTTATTATTAAATATTAAAATAAAACCTATACAGCAGCGCGTTCGGTTCTAGAGCGTTTCGCGAGGCGTGACTTTCGTGTCTTTTGCGCAACAGTAGTGGCATTCGACCGACGGACAATCGACGTCCGATGAATATATTCAATTTCACCCCAGATCCGCGGACGATATTCGCCTTGGCATCGATTTAAAATGCGTCGATTGTGTTCGACGTTTCCAATTAATCGCGTGTAAATATATATTTCGCCGCGGCGCTTCTGCTAATCTATTAAATAATGCTTTATCTCATTATATAATGGCGATACACTCGTAAAATGGCTATGTGCGAATCTTCAAGTTTTACTGTCGACACGAGCGCCGGAATGATTCATTGCGATAGTAATATTGCCGTTTAATATGTAAATTAGCATATATTTTTCCCCCCTACAAATAATAGCTGTTTAATTTATTATCTATCGTTATGTAATGCAAACCAAGTTTTGGCAATGGATTAATTGATGGTGATTAGATAAACGTATTAGAGATGCGGCGCTACTGCACAGTATTTAAGATTTCATTAAAAAAAACTCATTCTTAAACCAAAATAGAAGCAGTGAATGCGGTTGCGGAACATCCGCAACCGATCGCAGATATCGGAAGCGAGAAGTATCATTTCAACTGGATGGAACTTACTTATCTTGAAATGTTGATCCATTATGCCTCTTTGAAGATTGACTAGTGAGTCGATTTTTCGCTCATTTGTAAGCAAATTAGTATATAATTCAAAGAAAAAGGGCATTGGATAATGGATGGTTTGCGTTTGAGCTGATCAGATCTATTCCAAATTGTATTATGAGTATGTACTTCAGATTTTTTCTAGATGCGTGAAATCAATCCGCCACGAACGTAAAGTACAGTCCAAGAAAAAAAAAATGTTAGCAATTTTGCCAATGATTCGCCTCATTCTCATTCATATTTTATAGTTTTTGTAAGGATTCCAAAATTGTAGTGGACAATATACCTGGTTACTAATTTTGTTCGAACGTCTTTTGTTGAGGATCCGCCTATTTCGCATGTTTAAGATTGTGAAGCATCCAGTGGCGGTGCTGTGGAAGATTAAAACTTAAATAAAAGTATCTTAAAAGTGACTCAGTATGGACACACCCCACCCCGCTAACGCCCCGCATCCATCCAACACGACGCTGATAGCGCTCTTTCTCTACACCGCGCGACATAACACTAAATATAAATTTAATTTATATTTCCATATACATAATATAAGAATATATTTTTCCTCAATTTTGGGGGTGCTGCATCTTCGCATTGCATATGAACAAGTCGCCCTAGGATGTATCGCATTTGTCGAGCTCTTTTGATTGCTGTTGGCCAAGAACTTGTGTGCAGCTTGCACACTCGTCGTAGTGTTGTTATTCAATTAACGCCTCAAGTTGGTCATTATCGACCGAATAAGGACGTCCGCGACCTTCTTCGTCTTCAATGCGAACCGTGAAAATAATCGACATCCCTTATCTCGGCATATTCTTCGACTTAAATAATCACAACGCAATCAGTATTTTTTTTTTATGAATATCTTCGAAGCGCTATCGCGTACGATTTTACGATTTTACGATTTTGTCGAAACTCGTGACTCTCCCAGTGCACGAGAATATTTCGAATTTCTTTCTTACCGATAAATCAATCATAATTACGTACATTTTTTTTTTTGAGGTTGAATTCCCATTATTTCTCGCGCGTTGCAACGTCTCGAATGACCGGCGCCGTCGCTTTGATTTTGTGCAGAATTTGCATATTCAACGCGTAATTGAAGCGTCGTGAGGCTCCGGCGCGTCTAAAATATCCCACTAATTGGGCATCCGACGATTCCGTACCGGCACACACACTCGGCCGGCGTTGCTATGCGCCGCCGACGATGGACTTGTACCACTTTGGGTACGCACGTGCACAAATCGTAAAGATGCGCGCACAAGCCGGCCCGATAGCGAGCGGGGCACACAGCTGTTTTTGTGCGACACACGCGGCGCCGATGTCTACGATAATAATAATTCATGACATTCAAAGCGCGAATTTGCATGCGGCACCCGCGAGATTCGAGGCGGATCTTTGACCCCCGTCGATTAGATAAGCCTCTCTCGATGGCACACAAATAATACCGAATTTTTCTCGGACGCCTGGTCTAGCCGTCCCATTAAAACGCGGGGCGATTCCGTTTCGTACACAGCGAGTAATTAATACGGTCGAGCGATCGATTGTTTTGACCCTCGGTGTCAGATGGGTGACCTCTGTCGTTAATTAACACACGATCGTACGCTTTTACATATATGTTATAAATATATATGATATGTCACGATCTGGATGTGTGTTGATATTTTTATAGGTGCCGTCGTCGGTATGTGCACAGGTGCAGCGGGGGTCCTGCGCGCTCTTCTCCTCTTGATCGCCGCGTCGTCGCCGGTGACGTCACGCGGCGGCCCGGCGGCCGGGAGAGCGAGGAGAGCTGCGCGTGCGCACGGGGAACACCGCCGCGGATTTCTATCGATCTGCGCCGGTGACTCAGATTGCGGCGCGCGGCCTTCGGCGGCTGCGTCTCCTCGGCGCACTTGCACAACGTCGTCCGACGCCGCTTCTTCTGATGAGACTCTCCTCCCCGGTCGCAAATGGGTCAATGGGACGATTCGATCTGCGACCGGCCGCCGTTTTGTTTCTGTTTTGCTAATTTTTTCTTCAAATAAATACCGCGACGGTCATCCGTGTGCGAGGGCAACGGCTGCGGTGACCATGCATGCGACAGATAATCAAATATGAACCAATCTCTAACAAAGCGACTGCAGCATCTATTTCTCGGAACCATTTCTGTGGTTAAAGATTAAGGAAAACGTTTATTTATAACAACATCATCGAGACACTCCTTTGCTGAGCGTTTGAACCTTACCAGACTCTCGAATGGTAGTTGAGACTAGTAGTAACTTGACAGAATACAAAAATCTTCAATTTTCAATCCACAGAGGGTAATTCCTTGTAATCTGATTAATACGGACGTGGAGTGACATAAGTGAATAATGAATTTCTCTGTCAAAATTAGCAGATGACTATTATAACGCATTGCTTTATAGAGTTTTCCCTCTCTTTGGCATTGATGACATTGGACGTGTACCACTGTTGGTATCTAAATTTACCCTCACTGTTTTCGAAAAGAGTTTGTCTCGGTATTTATTCTTATCTTCTCTAGACGTTGTTTAGGTGTGTGACAAAATCACGTGCGAGAATTGCTTTCAATCAACAATCCTTTCATCATATGAAAGTCCTTTCCTAAAGGGGTGACCCCTCTTAAGAAAGAAAAGGAGTGAAAGTATATGCTCTCAGTTTAGAGTTTTCCTTCCCATGAGATACTGGTTCTGCTGGTAAAATCAGCTAAGGACCTAGAATAATCTGAGTATAATAGCAACACGAGGACTCCCCTTTTTCGTCCATACAGCGTTGGTTCAACTCGTCTAGGTTTGCTGTTTATTATGGGTATCGGATTTTACCCTCCACACCTGTGTCTAGACAAGTAGGAGGAGATTTGCCCCAGTATTCGCTCTCATCTTTAGAAAACGTTCCGACGTAAGTCATAGCTACCATTGACCTTATCTCGTAATAGCAAACCCTTCATCATGGGAAAGTCCTTTCTAAAAGGTAGTTTCCCTAGAATAGGAAGCGAATGTATCGAAACTAAGTCCACCTTCATTTTAGGGTTTTCCTTCCTCGGGCGGGGCATTCTGTTACTGAGAGATTCCGTAGAGGTCAGATGTATTAATTACTTCATCTAATTTGTATCGGTCGTTTGTTATATGGCTAATCAACAGTATTTCTGTTACATTTATTATTTTTTTAGGGTTTTCCTTCCCAGGATATACTGGTAATAGCATATATTTATTTATATATAAAAATCTTACTCCTCTTCGTAGTTAATTGACTACTGTCCTTCTAAAGTTTCGTTGTACGACGTAAAGTGGTGGTAATCACACGATAACTAATCGGGGCTGTATGGAGAGTGTTCACAGTGTGAGCTCTAGCATTGCCATGCAAGAGAAGGACGCATCTAATCGAATGACGATGTCATTTGGTGAGATAAGCGGCTTGAACGTTGTCCAAAAGTCGAGAGTAACATTCCGTTATTTATGTAGAAAATCGATAAAAATATAATGCCTTTAGAATCTCAAAGATGATCTTCCAACAGAATTTTCTAAATAATCCTCAAAAAAAAAACACATATTTTTTTCTAACTTAAGATCGATCCTTTGCTACTGTGCGACTAGCCTGAATTTATTTATTTTTCAAAATATTTTTATAGTTTGGGAGGTGTCGAAGGGCCTCGAAAATGAGGAAGTGTTTTTCCCCCTAACTTTAAACCTTAATTGGTACAAAAAACAATGTTAATGTTAAATCCGTTTATTCTAAAATTATAAAAAACGTGTGGTCACTTGAGCGTCAAAAATTTTCGTCAATGGCACAAGTACGAATGTTTACTTGCCGGAATGACTAATGTCAGTCATATGCGTCGATTTGACATTGGCGAGTTTTTCGCAATCGCAATCTTGATTCGGTTTTTGGAGTTAATTATGCAAATACTCATTGAAAATGATGCAATCTCGGAGACATTACTTTGCCATTTAAAATAAATTACATAAATAATTAAACGACAAAGAAGAGAACTCAATTTCGAATTAAAATTGGCAGTATTCCTTGGACGCTCATAGTAAAGGGAGATCAGATTCGGATCCAAAATTGTAATTTCGAAATTATCCTGGGAAATTAAATTAACATAATAACACGGAATTGATCCCGGAATTGCATTACCGAGTATGCATAATCATTTCTTGCAATGCAATTTTTTTTACGAATTTAACAGATAAGAATCGTTTAGCGAGAATTACATTTGCTGAAATACTTATTTATTTATTTTACATTTATAATTATCTATTTCTTGGATTTAGATGGGTTTTGCCATAATTCATTTGTTGAGAGGAAGTGTTGTTTTTTTTGTCACTGGCTCGTGTTATAAAACTATTCAAAATTTCTCTCTCTTAAGGAAAATACTTTTAAAATTTTATTTTTATTTACAATAAGATACAAGTAAATAATTCTTCAACCTGTCGGAGTGTTCGTTTTCGGGATCATTGTTCTCCGAAATCGGCTTAGTCTGCGGATAAATTCTCAGAATAAATCTATTTAAATCTAAGTTATGTATATTTTAAGTCGAATAATGATTAAAATTTATGAATATTTTCGGTATAGTGCTACTAACTTCATCTCCTCAATGGTAACAAAACGTCTTCCTTTAACTTTTTCCACTCCATGGGGTAGACTTGTATATTAAAGCCATTTATCCTGCGTTGAATAATAAACTATGAAACAAATAATATTCAAAATGAATCAGTGTCGTGGTTTGACACTGGGGGGATATTTGTGTGAGAGACTCATCCCCCTAACCTCTTTAGAATCCTGATCGATGCTTTATGTGAGCGAATGGCGCTTATGAATCTTTCTGTTATGCCATCCATTCAACGTAATAAAATAAATAAACAAATAAACGTGATTTTTTTGTCAAAACTTTTTGACCCATTTTTCTACAAATGAAAAACCGAACACAACAAGTGAAGCCTTTTCGATTATTTAATAAAGTCGGTATATTTTATGGCTAGCAATGTCAATATACGTCATTGATGAAACCTTGTATTCTGATTTAATGATTTTTTTAAAATCAAATAAAAATAGAAGAAAATGGAAAATTCGTCGTTGCATGTCGATTTGGCCAATCTTGCATCACTGTGACACTTGCAAGAACAATGGAATATACCTCGCCGTCGCGTCCTTGGTGCCATTTTCTACTTGTCCAGTTATTTTTTAAACGCTTCTGGTCCACCACGGACGCGCAGCAGTAGTGTGCAGCAATCTCGCTGATATTTGGATCGTGTCCGATTTCTACCGTGTCCGTTTCCCAATTTTAAATCGGGTCGTGACTTTAATGTTAATTTTTTTCGCAAAAAATTCACAGCTCTTGTCTGCACCACACACACACACACTCACTACACTCACACACTCGCGGCACATTCAATTACATAAAATAACAGCTGATTTACAGATTTCTTTGGGCTTTGACTTTCTAGTTTCGCTCCGTACATTTTTTCCCCTCCGTTCGAGAATCAGCTTGTACCAATAATAATTCTTGTTACATTGCAATTAGACGTTGCAAAATGTGTGTGTACGATAATTTTTTTTTCACCACATCTCCGATAAGTGATCATCATCTGTTGCGCGATACATTTTCGATGAAAATCGGAAAATTTTGTTTGAATATTGTTATTTTTTTTTGCGATATCGGTTTCTATTGCTTCGGGCAAGGTTATTATTTTAAAGCAAAGCGAAAGTTATTGCGCATTATTACCGTTATCCTTGACCCTGATATAACGATTTGGCATATCAAAATTGCATTTCTCAGCAGCATTGTTAGGCTTAATCGAATCGAGTTTTTCGTCCATTTGCATTTTCGTCGGCTCCCATTTCTTCGCATTGATATAATTGATGAGAGGTTATCTCGTCTGTCGACGTCTCGCGCACTCTCGGCGAAGGTGACGTCCGTAATAATATCATTTTTTTTTTCGGTACATCTTCGGTACGTAACGATAATTTGAATAAAAATGTGTTCGTAACCCATAGATTACCTACTTCGTTTTGTGTTATACAAGCACGGTTTCGTTGGCCATGAGTCTCTATTGCAAAGTGGTGAAAGTAACCTGATGCAGATCCGCGACCGCTTTATGCATTGTTTTGCAATGGCCGTCCGCCACAGATATTGAAGCGGCGCGGTCGCCTAGCCACCGACAGACAAGAAACACATACGTAATCCAAGCCGACGCCGTGACTCCAACAGGATCAGACCCCGTCGTCCAAATTGGCATCTGACCTTTCACCCGCTCGGCAAGAAAACGCTTTATATAACGAGTGTTTTGACCCTTCGACTGCCGAACAACGATGTATCATCGTCAAGATCTCGGGATTAATCGATCCGTCACAGCGGCTCGAAATCAACGGTGTAACTCGATGGGGTATATTTACTATGGAATATAGACCCCAAGCATTTCATGAAGAATTCATGGCATATTTCATAATTTGGTCCACACTTTTTTCACGGGTTTTTTTTACTAATCAATATGACGCATGTGTAAATAGTACGATTTCACTCGCACTTGCATATCGTACGGGATGTGAGCGAGAAAAAACATCGCGCGCGGATAACAGCATTAAATATTGTCGGTTTGCATTGTGCGAATTGCAGACAAATGACAATAATTATTTATAGCATTTATTCTTTATGTGACATACAGGATTTTTATTAACCGTTTGGCTGCCAAGAGCCGATTTAATCGTCTTACACTGTTTACCCAGTATTGTCCGATACGACGGCTCGGCATCGTAAAATGATAAAAGTATGCTATACATTTTAAACGGTCTGTGTTGCGTATTGAAGAATTTACAGTATGTTGATTCAGGGGTGTTTAACATTTTTTTTTAAATATATGTTGGTATCAGGAAAATTTATTAAGTTAATTATGTAAAAAAATGTTTGGACAATATTATTTTCAATTGAATATTTATTTTTATTATAAAAAAATACACCGTTTCTAATTAATTCCGTAATTAGAGGGAAAACGTAGGTTTGGGGATAGATCAGGGGTACTATAATACACGTAAAACCGGAGCTTCACTGTATATTTGTGTTTGGATCAAAAAAATTCGTCGGTGCTTTCAGCGGTTTGCTTTTATCGGAGAGAGCGTAAATATCTCGGGATCTCATGATCAACACTCGGGTTTCAGTTGTAAACCCCGGACTCGATCGTTTAGGCTCGGGGAGTCCTATTTGTACGCCAAAATGTTTCCCCTCCCTGACCAGCCAGCCCATAATTACTGTAACCTACTTGATAATGGGGATTTACCCAACGCTGTTATAATTTCATTAAAAAAATGTGTCCCATGAGGGGAATGAAATATTTGTCGAAATAAATGGCACACTGTTTACAAATTATGGAATATATTTTACTTTATAACTTTTTTATCTCAGAATTACAGCAATTCTGGCAAAATCAGAAAAAAAAGTCGTGGGAGCAATAAAAAATTTGGGGTCCCAAATGGACCCCATCGGCACGGCTAGGTTAAAACGCCCCGCTAGTCCAAATACGCCGCCGATTCCGAATGCGAACGAATAAAAAAAATTGCTTTTGTTGAAAAGAGTGAAAGGCCAACCGAAAGTAGCGTAACAGTTAATAAAGAAATCACGGCGTTGACTAGTGAATTTTGTATTATAAGGAAGCGAATTTGTTCAATGCGAACAGAAAAACCGGTCACTTATTCATGAGAACACATTGCCTACATATAGATGGCACACAATAAAACGTCAAAAATTTCGTTTGATCGCGCGGATCGTCTTTCATTTTCTCTCCCCGGCGCATTGTGTGCAAATGTGTGTCATCCGGTAATGACGACACGCGAACGAGAGACGCTCTTTTCGCATCGATTCGCGACGCTTTGCAACGCCGATTAATTAGCGTTTAATCGTTGCGCAAACGATCGGGACGCGCGCCGTGACGTCACCGCGTCTACGCGCCGGCCCGCGAAAACCAA